>CAUYQG010115091.1:0-15077 GCA_963574415.1 Tarsius wallacei | reverse complement strand
AAGGCTGAGGCGGAAGGATCGCCGGAGCCCAGCAGGTCGAGGCTGTGGTGGCCGGGAGCGGCCACTGCACTCCAGTCTGGGCGACAGAGTGAGACTCCATCTAAAAAAAAAAAAAAAAAAAAAAAAAAGAATAATGATAGGCTGTAGAGGAAGAGGGAGATGGGAAGATCACTATCATACCCCGGAGGGGATGGGATAGAAAAAATACAAAGAGAAGCAGTAAAACAACAGAACAAAACAAAACCTTATAAAATTTTAAAGCCAATGACCAGTAATACAGCAATTTTCCCAGTCCCTATTTTATGCAAAATGAATCTGACTAATCCTCCTTAAATATCCTTTCTATAAGCTATTCAAGGAAGTGAAAAGGAAAAAAAGGAGATAGTGAAACTAAACAAAGTTTCTCTGTTGAAGAAGATCACTTTTTTTTCTTTTGAGACTGCTGGGATGCAGATTTAAAGACACAGTGCTTGATACCTCTTCAGGTGATGCATTTAACAGTTCTACCTCTATCACAGTCACTCTGGAAAGAATATCTTAAGTTTATCACTGGCTCATTGTGACCCCTTAATGATGCAGAACTTCTTGGTATTCAGGTCTATGGTCCCAAGTAAGGACTAATCCAGGTGGTTCAAAACAAGCAAAAGGTAAATGGAATGGAATCTGTTTTTGTTAGTCCGACTTTTAATAAAAGAAGTCTGGATAGAGAATTACCCCACAAATAATTTAGCAAGGTTGGCTTCCGCTGTTGACCTCAAAAGTTTTCTTGACAATCATTTCTAAAACGAACTTTGGGAAAACCTTAGTAGTCTCCACCCCATTACATGTTTGCTTGAATAAAGTCCCAGTCCACCAATTTCCTAAACTTAAATGTGGTAGGTATAGACCCATGATAAGGAAAAACAGCATGTAACTATTGGCGAGGTGAGATTGCTCCAGAGGTTTGAGATAGAATAAACACCTTGGCCCATTTTGTATGCTCCACTGCAATAAAGAATGATTATGCTAAATGATATGGGTTCTTGGGCAAGACTTTGGGCTCTACATTTGGCAAAGAGAAGGAGAAACCTCTCCTTGAAGACTAGTGCTGCATACTAACAAAGCAGTTTCTATCTGTAACTACTCTCCTGTTATGACAATTCTGAGACAGAAACTATCCCAAAGGTCCCTGAGGCTCCTTTCTGCCTTAGGTCCTCTGAATTTCATATTCTCTTCACCAGAAACTCTTGACCCAGATCTTCTCTAAGCAGGCTCCTTTCCACTGTTTGGAGATGAATTTAAATGTCTGCTTTACAGAGACTCCTCCTTTTCCGACCCCAAACTAAAGTAGCACTTCTGTCACTGTCATATCTGATGTTTTGGATAGCATCTTTCATTCTGTTTGTCTGTGTTTCTGTTGTCTGTCTTTCTTCTCACCACTTGAATGAAAGGTTCACTAGAAGCAGAGAGCTTGCCTTTCTATTCGGTGCTGTATTTAGTAGATGCTTAAAGCTAATTGAACAAATCTGTTGCTTCACAGAAAACAGAGCCAACTCAAGGTTTTCACTTACAGATATTTATGAGTAATAATAATAATAACACACTCTAAAAATATTCTGAGGGCTGTGTGCCAGCACTATACCTCAGCATAATGCTTTACCTACATTTTCTCATGTCAGCTTTAAAATAATCATAAAATTTGGACACTACCTTTGTCTCCCATTTTATAGATGTAGGAATAGAGGTGCAGGAAGGTTTCTACACTTGGCAAATCTTACGCAGCTGATAAGTGGCAAAGCAAGGATTAAAATGCAGACAATTTGATTATGAAGTCTTTACAACTAACTATGTACTTCAGGTCCTGAGGCATTTTTCTCTGGAATATGACACAGTTTCTGAGCTTTTATTTCAGAGCTTTGCTTTTATGTGAGTAATTAAGAATACTTGATGCTTGGCAGTGTAATCTGCTATGATAGTTTAGAAATTCCATTCGGAGTTCTACTGAATGACAAAATCTTTGAAGGTGGCTCTTTTTTTCCATACAGACTATATTCCATATTCTTAATCTTTTGTACAAATGGTAATTTTTATTGTTCAGGGTGTATGATGCAGCAAATGTTTCCTGTATTGAGTTGTCTATTGGCGATTTTTTTTCTGCTTACATGTAGTAGTTATTTATACAACAAGAAACTCCTTTTTGAGGCATGTAGTAGTGTTTCACTGGCTAGACACTTCTTTTTAGTTGTTATAACTGCCAGACTTGGTTCTGTCATAGGCTTTAGGGGTTGCTTACCTGTGATCTTCACATACTAGCAAGTGAAAGATAATATATTCTGTTAGAAGTCCCTTAAATCTCAATGTTGAGACATTTGCCATGTATGTGTCATATATAAGCAAGTGTCAGTGTGGTGACTCCATTTGAATGACAATGTGAAATGAAAACTGTGCCTTCAATTGACCCACAAAATCATCTAATGCCCTAACTTTCTGTGAGGCTGAGATGGTGAGACCTTCACGTGGCAAATGTTTGATTTTGACAGACTCTCATAAAAATATCAAACCAGGTAGCTAGTCTCAGCCACAGTGTATAAACTTGTACTGAAAATACTGAATTTCTTCATATCCTGTCACTAACTGAATTTCAATTTGCAGATCTCAGTAACATAGGGGGAAATGCAAGCCCATTTAGAAATTCTGCATGTTCTCTTTCCTTAAGAGTTGTGCAGAGGTCCCAGGCTTATTCATACCTAGAAAGGTAATAATACTTCTTCATGACACTGGTCGTCAGTGTGAGGTGGTAGCTATTGAGGGATACCATCATTTCCAAGCCAAATGTTTTCTTTGGCTCTTATCTCCATTAATTCCATGCTATAGTTTGGGCTCAGGGATTGTAAGGAAAGTTGGGAGTTCAGTAGCCATAGAAGGTAGGATTTTTCTCTCTCTTTGTGTGTCTTGAAGCAGTTCCCCTAGCAGTCCCTTTCCCCTCCCTAATGCAGAACAGGCACTAGTAACCAGACCTCTGTCCTCTTCCTACTCAGGTATTCTTCCTTCCCCACCTTCGTTTCTCAAAATTACTTTCAAGGTGTCAGTCCAAATTTTAAAAATAAAAAAATGCAAAGAAAAACAAAACATTTAATATTTAAATAGATTATTTTGTCATAGTAAGATGAGCACTTTTTAGAAAATGAATCCTAGGAAACAGCCCAACTTATGTTTATTCACTTTATGTAACTAAATAGCCAGTTTGAAGGTCTAGTCTTAGTCATGTTATCGTCTAAGGTGATATGTAGATTGGAGATCATTGTAAATGTTTACCCAAAGTTGTTGGGAGCAGGTTTCCAGGCTCTCTTGAAAAATGCTGTTATCACCAGAGCCCTATTCTTAGCATGAAAATAAGTTATTATGTTGGGTAGCACTAAAAAGCAAAAATGCAAAACACACCTTTTTTTTTTTTTTTTTTTTTTTTTAAATCCAAGGGGCCTCTTATGGCTCCCACTCTATTTTGGCCTATCTTTGTTTCTGTGGATGAACAGAAAACTAAGGGACTCAAAGTGGTTAACACTCCTCACTGATACTCTATCATGGAACTCATGGATGAGGTCAGAGAGCCCCTCAGCACACCTTCTGACCTCCTCAGAAATGGAGTTCCTCGGAGCAGTTTCCTCCATTTGGAGGGGTAACAAGGTACAGGTATTTGACCATTATAGTATGACAAACACCAGCTGGCCATAGACAAATATGAAACAGACATAGAAAGAGGGTTTTTTATTGGTATTCATGTACAATTTGTAAGAAAATGTCTTTTTTCCACCTTCTTTCTTGCTACTTTCATTGTGATTGTTCTCAGATGTTTGGCATTTGGATGAGAATAAATATCATTCACATTGTTTACTTGTGGCAATTCTCTTGCCTTGTTTCAACTGTTATTTAAGCCTTGTTTCCAATTTCACTTTGAAAAGTACATGATAATGGAATTAATTTTGCTTTGATCTGAGACCTTCTTTGATGATTGAATACTATAATTTATCCAATGCACTGACTTTGATTTGTTTTTCTTGATTAAGCTTACATAGGTATTGCATGTCACTACTGGTGGGGCTATAATAATTTTACTGTTCACTGAATGTCAAATTAAAAATGTATATGAGATAGTTAAGGATCCTAGCTCAATTAATTATTCTCTTGGGATTCCTGAAATTCTGTGTTAATGAGCTAAAACATTCTGAAGACCAAAAGCCTGAATGTTTTAAAAGGGAGAATGAGAGAACATGCAAACTGGAAAATTAACATAAAGAAGAATAGAAAAAATAAATAAATAAATGTGGTGCAGTCATTTAGATTAAAAAAATAAGACAGTTGTCCATTTTAGGATGAAGGATACTCTTGCTATTAATCAGTATCATTTTGTATCTGTTGCTTAAGTCATGTGCATTGATATAGTTTCCCTGTAAAAACAGTCCTAGCCTGCTCATTGGAATTCAGTGTGTGGTAATTGGCAGATAAATGAATGAATGAGCCAGTAGATTGTTTCTTATTCTGTGTCTCTGATTCACTCTTTGACTTATTGAAACCTGTGATTTTAAGGAAGATCATGAGCAGTGATGTCAGAGATCTCAAATTCTCTTATTCTAAAACTAGGGCAAGTCACTTCTGCAGATCACCATTTTCTCCTTTGTAAAATAAGGAAAATGATTCTTACCTCTGAGTAGTTGTTTGAAAACCAAATATGCTGATTTATATATGAGTATAACTGTTGTATACATTCTAAAGTGCTCTGCAGTATTAGATTTTTAATCTTCCCATTTGAGTTGTTTGAATACTGTTATAATTTCCCAGTAGTCCACAGACATTCTAATTCAAGTGAGAGTTTTGTAGAGATTTTGCTCTGTGTATTTGGTTACTTCTCAAGTTCATCAAAGTCAGCTGATAATTGCTTTTTTCATTTTGGTATAGACATAGTTTATTGTGAAGAGTAGCTTTAATAACTTATTTTGGGGGAGGAAAAATAGGCTGAAGAAAAGAATATATCATAACAATCCTGAAAACATTATAGAAAGTTTGAGCTCAGTTGTCATGGTGATAGGATTTTGCTCTAAGCAGCCAGGTGGTCCCATATGGCAAAGGACCACTCCAAATGAAAGCTTTATTTCTGAAATTGCAAAGAATTTTTATTTTAATCTTTCATTCATTTTATCATGTGAGCCCCCAAAAACATTACTCAAAAATTTGTAGATGCCTATGCTTGGCTAGATTTTTAAATTATACAGAATTATAATATATCACTTCATTCTGAGAATAAATATGGTAGATGAGTTATATGATATAGCTTGTATTTATGGTTTCAGAAGTATTGAAGGTTTTTTTTTTTAATTTCATTTTTATGAACTCAGAAAGTTAAGTAAAAACAAAGAATGATAGCAAAGTTACATGGGCTGGAAGTGTTTGGGAGGATTATTAGGAAGAGACTAACAAAATATTTGTTATCTGTGGTTTAATGTCTTATTTAAATAAATCATTTGGCATCTGAATAGAAAGGAAGAAGTGAAATGGTCTCTGTTTGATGACATAATCTTTTATATAAACAACCCTAAAGATTTCACCAAAAGACTGTTAGAATTAATAAACAAATCCAGTAAAGTTACAGGATACAAAAGCATGCAAAAATCAGTAATGTGTCTTCACACTAAAAACAAATGATCTGAAAAAGAAATTAAGAAATCAAGCCAATTCACAGTGCATAAAAAACACTTAAGAATAAATTTAACCAAGGAGAAGAAAACTCTATATACTAAAAACTATAAAACACTGATGAGAGAAACAGTAGTCAATACACATAAATGGAAAAGTATCTGTGTTTGTAGACTGGAGAAGTTAATATTGTTAAAATGTCCATACCATGCAAAGTGATCTACAGATTCAATGCAATCTCTACCCAAATATTAATATCATTTTTCATAGTAATAAAAAAGTTTTTAAAATTTGTATAGAACCACAAAATACCCTGAACAGCCAAAGCAGTCTTGAGCAAATAGAACAAAGCTAGAAGCATCATACTACCTGACTTCAAAATGTATTACAAAGCTATAGTAACCAAAACAGCACAGTGCTGGCATAAAAACAGACCCATTGACCAATGGAACAGAATAGAGAGCTCAAAAATTAACCCATGTATTTTTGGTAAAAAACAAACAAACAAACAAAAAACAATTATTTTTGACAGGTGCCAAGAACACATAATTGAGAAGGGACAGTCACTTCAATAAATGGTGTTGGAAAAACTGAATATTCACATACAGAAGAATAAAATTGGCCCCTTACCTCATATTTTATTAAAAAAAGTAAAAATGGATTCAAGGCTTAAACATAAGACCTGAAACTATAAAGCTACAGTAAGAAAATATAGGGGAAACGCTCCATGACATTGGTCTAGGCAAAGATTTTTAGGATATGACCCCCAAAATAAAGGCAGCCAAAGGAAAAATAAACGAATGAGGTTGCATCAAACTTAAAAGCTTATGCACTGCAAAGGAAAAAGTTAATAGAGCAAAGAGACAACTCCTGGATTAGAGGAAATGTTTGCAAATCATACATCTGATAAGGGACTAATATCCAAAATATATTAGGAACTCAATTCAATGGCAAAAAAAAAAAAAAAAAAAATAGGCAAAGGTCCTAAATAGACATTTCTCAAAACAGGACATACAAATGGCTAACAGATATATGAAAAATGCTCAGCATTACCAATCAGGGAAATGCAGCTTAAAACTACAATATCATCTCACATTTGCTAGAATGGCTATTAACAAAAGAAAAAAGGATATGTTTTGGTGAGGGTGTGGAGAAAAGGAAACCTTTGTGCCTATTGGATATGTAAGGTAATACAACCATTGGGGAAAACTGTATGGAAGCTACTCAGAAAACTATAATTAGCATTATCATATGATTCAGGAATCCCACTTCTGGGTATATCTTCAAAGGAAATGAAGTTGGTATGCTAAAAAGATATCTGCACTTTTATGTTCATTGCAGCATTAATCACAGTAGCCAAGATATGGAAGCAACCTAGATGTCCATCATGGATTGAATGGATAAAGAAAATATGGCATATAAGCAAAATGTAATACTCTTCAGCCTTAAAATAAAAGGGAATCTTGCTGATTGAAACATGGATGAATCTGGAAGATGCTATGCTAAATAAAATAGGCCAGGCGTGGAAAGGCAAATACTGTACAATTTCATTTATATATGAAATCTCAAAAAGTTGAATTCATAGAAGTAAAGAAAAGAATAGTGGTTACCAAAGGCTGATGGAGGAAAATGGATGAGGGAGGGGAGATAGTGATCAAATAATACAACATTTCACTTGGATTGGAATAAGCTTTAGTGATCGATTGCCCGGAATGGTGACTATAATAAACAATAATGCTTTGTATATTTCAAAATTACTAAAAGAGTAGATTTTAAATGTTTTCACCCCCCCCCAAAATAAGTATGTAAGGTGATGGATTTGTTAATTAGCTAGATCTATTCATTCCACAATGTAAACATATATCAAAACATCACATCTTACCCCATAAATATATAATGTATACAGTTTTCATTAGTTAAACATAAATGACAAAAAAATTTACTGAAGATACTTTTTGTATAGTCTGAATTACTCGGAAAGAGGGATTTAGTACTTAGAGTTCTTTTATGTTTAGAATAGCCAATAGGAAGTTGAGACTGCATGTGTTTAGCATGGACTGTTTTTCAAAGACATTAAGCTACATCTTTGACTCCATTCTTGACTCTGTGACACTCTTATTCCTTACCTTTTAACTCATGCTAAATTTTATATAGTTTGGCATTCTACTTTAATCCTGAATATGCCTATAGTTACCATACAGTCTTCCATCTCTTTAAGCTTCTCTGAAAAACTTTTCCAATTTATATCTTCTGTTGAAATCTTGTACCCATTTGGAGGCAGATTATGCATGAAGCTACTGAGGCTTATATTTCAGGCCCCTCATTTGCACAGACTTTTTCTAGGGCCTATGTGATTTTGTAGGCCTTACGTGATTTTGTTCTTTGTAGGGTCTACGTGATTTTGTTTTTACAATTTTCTCCTTTTAAAGGGGACTCCAAAATTGATTAATTTTTAGATCCTACAAAGCCTGGATCTATCCCAACTTCTATTGCTGTAGACTACAGAAATGTTGTTGCCATGTCAACATTATCAGTAATTATAGGATTTTAAGTTCTGCCTAATTGGACTTCTTTGTACAAACACTGTTTGTTAATCCTTTTTATACAGAAGTCTCTTTTCCAAAGAAAAAGATTTCTGTTTTTCCCTGTGTCTTTTTTTTTTTGACAATTCCTCCTCATTTCATTGGTAAGTTGTTTTTCCATCATTTCTGTTAGCATTATTCAGGATTCCATTCTTATACTACTTACACTTTCTATAATGTGTAATACATACATCCTCAAGCCTTCAACCATCCCAAAGTCTTCAACCATCCCCAAGTCTGCACTGTATAATACAGTAGCCACTAGCCATATATGGCTACAAAGCACTTGAAATGTGACTAGTGCCATATGCTGGAAATAAATTTTTTATACATTGGATAAAAGAAAATGTAACTTCTGTTGTTCCTTTATGTTGTAAAACATTGCTACTAGAAAATGAGAAATTTCTTATGTGAATTACATTATACGTCTATTCAACAGCACTACAAGATGCTGATAGCTGCAAATCTGTCTCCAGTTCAGACCTCTCACGGGGATTTTAGGCATGAAAATCCTATTGGTACTCTCGACTTGGGCATCTCATGAGATCTTGGACTGACCCCATCACTTCCTAAATCAATTACTTTTCCTATTTATCTCAGTTGGAAGGAGGAATCCACTATCTTTCAATTTACCCAAACTAGAGACCCGCATGTCATACTTGATTCCACCCCCTTGCTCATGCACATATCTAAGGGATCACAAATCCTAGTCAATTTGGTCTCATGATTACATTTCAGATATATTCTTTTCATCCTCATTGCATTAAACCTGGTTTGGGCTCTCATGATTTCTTGCTTAAACTACTGTAAGAAACTTCTCGTTTGTTTTGTTTTGTTTCCTGTTTGCTACCCTTCAAATATATTCTCTGTGACTGATGGTTTATATATGACAGGAAATGTAGGCAAACTTAAAACAACGACAATCAAGAACAGGTGGCTTATCCGGAGATGTTGCTGTAACCTTAGGAGTAGAAAAGTATACTACTCTTGATATAAAGCAAATGCCTTATATATGTGGACATGGATTGCTGTACCATGTCATCGGTTTCTAACCTCAGATGGCCAGCCTCTTCAGAAGAGATGCAGATTTCTCAAATTCCACACCTAGTAAAGTGACCAGAATTTGGGTGAAGTCACAATGATCTTGTGATTGTTTTGTCGCTGTTGCTTTTTGTTTGTATTTTGGTTTTTACTTTCCTATTCTCCTTGACATGCTCACAGTTAAGCAGGCAGCTGCTTATGCAAAGGACAACCATTGCCTTAACATCCTTTTGTTGCTACTCTTTTATGATGTCTGTTTTGGTGACTATTTTAGATTGTCAGTGCCTAGAATGTAGAAAGTAAATTTGCTTAAACAACCTGGTGCATGTTGGAAATTAATACATTTATTTTTAATTATGATTATCATGTTCTCATATGAATAATTATGAAGACAAATGCTAAGAAAAGTGTACATTATTCTTAAAATAGTAGAAGGCTCTTGGTGAGACAAATTAAATAACAAATAAGCAAATGTTTTCTTTTAATTGTTAATCCTGCTACATTAAAATTTCCATCTTTGGCAATGTATGAATTCGTCAACATCTTTACTAACTTTTCTCTTGAGAATCTTTATATTTTGCCAAATAAAATTAGTACTTGGAATCTAGTGATTTAAACTTCGAGGAAAACACATTAGAGATACTATACCACATTTAGCTTATTTGGAGAAGGAGGATTTTTGTTTTTCATAGAAAATACCCAGCATAGACTAAAACAGTAAAAAAAGAGAAGCAATCATCTTCAAATGTAGAAATGAATGATCTTGGTTCCATGTCACGAATGCAGTGAAACATGGTTGGAATCATGTTTTGTCTTTCAAAGATATAAAGGATCTCTGTTCTCCATTGATGGCCCCTGTACTGTGGTATGACTCATTTCAATTTAAAATTGATATCAAATATGCATTCAATTATTTAGATTTCAATACAATTTAATAAGTATTCTTATTAAAGTTCTCTATTGCAAACCCTTCAATTTTACTTCTGATGCTGAACCAGGCTTGTCAGGATGATTACATTAATAATACATTGCTATCCAAAATTAAAGTGCAGAGCAGAGAACATGCTAATATGTTTCATTGATTTCAACTTGGAAATGGGTGCAGGCAATCAGAAAGCAGGTGCAAACCTGACTAGCAATGATCTACTGTGAGAATATTGAGCCAGGATCTGTTGCAAGATTCATAGCTGTGATCTGAGTTAGAAAAATGCTACACGTAATGAAGTGGGAGCAATTAAAGTCTTCTGGGAGAAATGTGAATGCTTCGTTATACTTTTCAGATGGTGGCTTTGTGTGATGAGTTCTAACTCTGTCTGAGAAATTTTATTTGTTTTCTTATGTTTTCATACATGTTAGCTACACATATAATTCATTTTCATTTTGGTTTTCTGAAAAATGATTCAAAGATGAGGTTCAGGATACAACTCAAAATGTTTGAACTGCCTTCTATCCATGCACTATTTGTTAAAATTAATTTGGATTCAATTTGAACATTTGTGAAACTGCTGTGTCATTAAGACAACTGCTCTGTAGTTGAGTATATCCTGCCTTATTTCTGGTTTTCAATATTTAGAAGAATAGATGATATTGCACCAAAAAAAGTGCCTTTAGAGTTATTTGAAGGAAAGGGACTCTTAACATGCAAGTCAAAACAGCAGTAATATTTGTATTTCTCTTTTGGTTTCCTCAATCCTTTATTCCCTCTCTCTTTTAAAGTATGCCCCTTCTGCTTGATTTGCACACTCACAAATGCTGTATTCCTTGATGGTCTTATATAGGAAATAATTCAAATGATCATCACAGTAACCTTCAATAACACATAGACACCTGACTCATTTGAAACCAAGAGGTTCTTCAGGTTTCTTCAGACAGCTTGCAGTAAATATGTGATAGAAGGAATAGACAACTTAAGGATTAAGCCTTTGTGTCCCACACTTGAAAACATCACATATGGCTGAGGGGTTGCTATAGAGGCATGTCTTTCAAAATTTGTGGCACATGATCAGAATCTAGACTGTCTGGGTTTTATTCTCTGCTTCAAACACATGCTTGCCATGTGACTTTTTGTGTCTTGGTTTTTCTCATTTAAGAAACTACCATTCGACCCAGCAATCCCACTACTGGAAAAGAAGTCATGATATGAAAAAGACACTTGCACTTATGTGATCAGTACAACACTATTCACAATGGCAAAGTCATGGAACCAACCTAAGTGCCCAACAACAGTTGATTGGATAAAGAAAATGTGGCATATATACACTATGGAATGCTACACAGCCATAAAAAAGAACAAAATCATATCCTTTGTAGCAACATAGAGCTGGAGGCCATTATCCTAAGGGAAGTAAACAGAAATAGAAAACTGAACATTCTCCTTCATATGTGAGAGCTAAACAATGGGTACTCATGGACATAAAGGTGGAAATAATAGACACTAGGGACACCAGAAGAGAAGGGAGGCAGGAGGGAGGGATGAGAGTTTAAAAACTACCTATTGGGTACACTGTTCATTATGTGGGGAATGGGGACAGCAGAAGCGCAATTCCTACCAATATGTCTATGTACCAAACATGCACGGATCGTAAAAGTGGTGGGACTAATATTTTCCCCTACCCCTAGCATTATCATGAGGATGGAGTTAATTTACATAAATCTCTTGGAGCAATGCCTGGCACATAGTAAGCACTCTTTAAGTGTTTTATTTTAATTTTTTAATTTAAAAAATGTGGGGTACAATTCAGGCTTAGGTATACAAATGTTCATTATGCAAGCACCCTTTCTGATGAGGTGTGCCCCTCCCTTCCCCAGCAGATTTCGGCTACTGCCAGTCCCTCATCCCCCCATCCCCTAGCAGTTTCCCGCTATTACCAATCTTTTTCTTATAAGTATTACGATAATTGTTCAAGGTCTGCTTATGAGCGAGAACATGTGATTCTCAGTTCTTTGTTTCTGTGATAGATCGCTCAGTATTATAGACCCTAAGTTCATTCAGGTTGCTGAAACTTCATGATTTTGTGCTTCTTTATGACTGTGTAATAATCCATCGTGTATATGTACCACATTTTTAAAATCTAGTTCTCTCTCTATGGGCAGCATGGTTGGTTCCATGTTCTTGCATTGTGAACAATGCCGCAATAAACATACATGTGCAGGTATCTTTTTTATAGAGTGATTTTAGTTCCTCTGGGTATATTCCCAGATTGTGAGGTCATATGGAAGATCGATTTTTAGATCTTTTAGGAATCACCACACTGTTTTCTACAGTGGCTTCACTAGTTTACACTCCTACCAAACAGTATAGAAGCATTCCCTTTTTGCCCCATTCTTTCCAGCATCTGTTGTTTTTTGAGTTATTTATTTATTTATTTATTTATTTATGAGTTGGAGTCTCACTCCATCACCCACACTGGAGTGCAGTGGCTGCTCCCGGCCACCGCAGCCACGACCTGTTGGGCTCCGGTGATCCTTCTGCCTCAGCCTTCCAAGTAGCTGGAACAACAGGTGCGCGCTACCACGCCCGACTAATTTTTGATTTATTGTAGAGACTAGGGCTCGCCAAGTTGCCTGGGCGGGTCTCGAAGCCGTGAACTCAGGCAATCCACTCACCTCGGCCTCCCAAAGCACTGGGATTACAGGCTGAGCCACCGATCCCAGACGTTTTTTGAGTTATTGATGATGGCCATCTTGACTGGAGTTAGGTGGTATCTCAGCATAGTTTTAATTTTCATTTCTTTGATGACTAGTGAGGCTGCGCATTTTTTCACGTATCTGTTGGCTGCTCATATATCTTCTTTTGAGAAGAATCTATTCATATCTTTTGCCCACTTTTTAATGAGGCTGTTTATTTTTTTCCTTTTAGCATGTTTGAGTTCCTTGTAGATCCTAGATGTAAGGCCTTTGTCAGACATACAGTTGGCAAATATTTTTTCCCAGTCTGTGGGCTGTCTCCCTGCTCTCTTGGTGGTTTCTTTGACTTTGCAGAAGCTTGTCAGCTTGATGAGGTCCCACTTGTCTATCTTATCTCTTATGGTCTGGGCACTTGGGGTTTTGATCAGGAATTGATTGCCAGTTCCAATTTCCGTAAGAGTGTCTCCTGCATTTTCTAAGATTCTTATAGTTTGAGGTTTTATGTTTAGGTCTTTGATCCACTTAGAGTGTTAACATTTGTTGTTGTTATGGCAAAATCCTGACACTCACTTTCCCAAGAGTGGCCTTTTAAAGCAGGTCTTTGTCATTCCTTTAGCTGAATCTCTTTCCTTTCTCTTGCCTTCCAGCTGCAACACAAAATCGTGTCTTGTTTCTTTTTGTCCCTTGCTGGGACATTTGAATTAGGAACCTCTATCAACCAAATCTTTAAGTGGGTGTGTGGATAATGTCAGAGCATGAATTTTATTCAGTTTATTGAATTAGAAGACTGCTCTTTAGCAAGCACCAAGTTTACTTTGATGGTCAATTCTTCTATTAGAATAGTTGGACTTCTGTAGAAAGAAAATAAATGACTGTCACTCCTGAAGCTGCCTTCCTAAACCATCTCAACTATTATTTTACTAGTATAATTTTAGCTTTAAATTGAGTTGGGTGTCACTCTGTCACCCAGGCTGGAGTGGTTTAGTGGCACAATTACGGATCACCACAGCCTTGACCTTCTGGCCCAGGCGATCCTTCCACCTCAGCCTCCCAAGTAACTGGGACTACAGGCACACCACTGTGCCCAGTTAATTTTTTGATTTTCTTGTGGAGATTATGGCCTCCAAGCCTGGCCATAATTTTAGCTTTTGATAGTTTTTAAGGTACCAGAAGAATAGGAGATCTCTTTGGTAGCTCATGCCACTAACAAGTTGTGTGATTTTAATCAAGTTACTTTGCCTCTCTGAGGCTGTTTGTTAATTTATAAAATAAGGATAAAAGTGTGATCTACCTTATAAGATTGTAGCTAGGATTTACCAGTGTGGTGGATATGACGTGCCTAGTATATTATGTGATCCTAAAAATTTGTCGCTGCTGTTATTAACCCAGAAATACTCTTTCTGGTAGATTTTTGGTAAAATTTTGACAAGTCCTTCAGGCCATAGCTCTATTTATGACTGTAGCACTTGGTGAGGGAGCATAAGAGCCACATGTGGGTAATGCACCGAGGCGAGCCCCAGGCTAAAGTAGGCACAGTGCCCATTCTCTGGGTTACCCCATCAGCAGCTGCCTCCTAGCTTGCCACCTCCTCATGACTGAGAACTGTTCTGTGTTCTTTACATTTGATTACAAATATTAATTTGTTAATCTGTCCAACTATGATGCCTGAATAAGTGCTGAGCTTGGTGAGCCAATGCTCTGTCTTTGATTTCTTCAGAAAAGAACTCATTTTAATATGAAATAACCGGAGCTAGAAAAATGTGAGGAGTGATTGTAAATGAAGCTGTAAAAGGCAAGCATGATATGCAGTTGCTCGTAGTCTTATTTGTTCCATAACAAAGATATAGAGTAAAAAAGCAGACTCTTTCAGGACCTTACTCCTAATTAATGTCCAATTAAAGGCTGGAGGCACACTGGTAAAAACATTTCACATTGTTCTGCTGCCCATTGTACCTGCTGATGACCCAATAACAGTGAAGAAATCAAGGCCTATTTTTCTGTATAAAATTCTCACCAGAGGAAGGAAGGCGGTCAAGATGGCGGCAACACAGGCGGAACTGTGAGATTCTCCGAATGTGAGTTCCCCAAAAAGTCTCTTGCCCTCCTTCCCCTACCCCACTGCCCACAGCTAGACGCATTGGTCCGAGGCTCAGGGACCCC
>CAUYQG010115088.1:0-29062 GCA_963574415.1 Tarsius wallacei | reverse complement strand
GGCCTGCTGTAATGCCTCTGCGGTGTCCGTGGACAGGTTCCGTGTGGGGAGCAGGCCCCCTGGGAGAGATCTGGAGTCTTTCTGTGTCCTCTTCTGCGGAGGTCTCACAGACCACGCTGCCCGGTCGCCATCTTGGCCCCCTCATGTAAGTTTCATATATTTGTATATTTAATAATGTCATTTAAATACACTTAACCAAGTTCCAGATCCTTCACCAATTGCCCAGTGAACATGTTTTTGGACAGATTTCATCACAATGAATTCAATAGATGCCAAAGCAAATATACACTTTCCATCCTAACTTACTGCTTCTTATAAAATCTTCTCTTCCTGTTAAACTCTCAGTCACTTAAGGGTTACATCTTGAAGCCATCTTTGACTAATTCATTTCCTTCACTTAATTTTTTGGGAGTAGAGATTTATGGTCAATCTCTTCCGATTGAACCACTTGCCACACCTAGCATTATTTATGCCTTTCGTTTTAATAACATAGCTTTTTTTTTAACCTATCTTTTTATATATTATCTTCTATGTCTTTCCTCTGAGACGTTACCATTTTTCATGATTCTGTCATTGCAATATTCTTTCATGAGCCCTGTGTGTGCTTTACTTATCCATGCAAGCACATTCAACCCTGAGACTTTAGCTCCCATGGAAATTTGTATCTCTAGCTTCCATTTCTGTTCTACATTTTGACTCCATGTGTCTAATGTCTTCTAGATGTTAACAGAGACTTAAGCTTCAAACATGTCCAAAAACAAATTCATAATTTTTCTTTCCCCCCAAAAGTGTTTCTCCTTTGATAACTTAGAGGTTTTTTTCCAACTAATTTCTCCAGTTAGAAACCTCTGAATCATTTTTCTCAACTTTCACTTGATGCATTCTTTTTTTTTTTAAATTTCAGAATCATGGGGTATTTGTGAGGGTTTGTTACTAAGAAATATTTTGTGGAGGCGAGATTTGAGCTTTGGATGGGCTGTCCCCTAATCCCAGCAGTGAACATGGCAGCCAACAGGTGGTTTTGCATCCCTTATCCTCCTTCCCTTCCTCCTTCCTTTAGTAATGCCCGGTGTTTACTGTTCCCATCCTTGGCCCTTGTGTGCCCAATGTCTAGTGCCCACTTATGTGAGAACATGCAGTATTTTTTGTTTTGGTGATAATTTGCTTAGAATGATGGTCTCCAGCTGCATCCATGTTGCTGCAAAGCACATACTTTTGTTCTTTTTCATGGCTGTGTAGTATTCCGTAGTGTATATGTTCCCCATTTTCATTATCCAGTCCACCTTCGATGGGCATCTGGGTTAATTCCATGTTTTTGCTATTGGGAATAGATCTGTAATAATCACATGAATGCAGGTGTCTTTTGGTAGAATGAGTTGTGTTTCTTTGAGTATATTTACAGAAGTGGGATTGCTAGGTTGAATGGTAGTTTTATTTTTAGTTTTTTTGAGAAATCTCTAAACTGTGTTCCACAGAAGTTGAACTAGCTTAGATTTCCACCGCCAGTGTACAAGTGTTCCATTTCTCCACAGCTTTGCCCATACCTGTTATTTTTTGGCTTTTTAATAATAGTCATACTGAGTGGTGTGAGATGGCATCTAATTGTAATTTTAATTCGCATTTATCTGATGATTAGTAAAGCTGAGCACTTTTTAATATGCTTGTTGGCTGCTTGTATGTCTTCATTTGAGAAGTATCTGCTCATGTCCTTTGCCAACTTTTTAAATGAGGTTATTAACTTTTTTCCTGCAATTTATTTGAGTTCCTTTTAGAATGTGGAAGTTAGGTCTTTGTTGGATGCATAGTTTGCATTTTTTTTTTCAGTTCTGTGAGCTGTTTTTTACTCTCTTGATGGTTTCTTTTTCTGTGCAAACACTTTTTAGCTTGATAAGGTCTTACCTTTCCATTTCAGTTTTTGCTTCATTTGCTTTTGAGGACTCAGCCATGAATTCACTGCCTAGGTCAATGTCCAGGATGGTGTTCCCTAGGTTTTCTTTCAAAATTTTTATAGTTTGATGTTTCACATTTAAGTTATTGATTCATTTAAAGTTAATTTTGCATATAGTGGTAAGTAGGGGTGCAATTTCATTCTTCTGTATGTAGTTAGCTGGTTTCCCCAGCACCATTAGTTAAATAGGGTTTCCTTCCCTCAGTGTTCATTTTTATAGACTTTGTCAAAGATGAGTTGTTTGAAAGTTTGTGGTTTTATTTTCAGGTTCTCTATCCTATTCCATTAACATATGTGTCTGTTTTTGTATCAGTATCATGCTATTTTGGTTACTATAGGCTTGTAGTAAAATTTAAAGTCTGGGAGTGTGATGCCACCAGCTTTGTTCTTTTTGTGGAGGATTGCTTTAGCTATTTGAGCTTTATTTTGCTTCCATATAAAGTTAGGTGTTGTCTTTTCAAGTTTTGTGAAAAAAAGTTCCTGGTAATTTGATAGAGGTTGTGTTGAATCTGTAGATTACTTCTGGTAGCATGACAACTTGATAATATTGATTCTACCAATCCAGGAGCATGGTGTGGTCTCCATTTGTTTGTGTCTTGTTTGATTTCTTTGAGCAGTGTTTAGTATTTCTCATTGTAAGAATTTCTCATCTCCTTGGTTAGATGAATAATGGGGCTTTTTTGTGGCTGTTGTGAATGAAATTATGTTTTTTATTTCATTCCCAACCTACTGTTGGTATATAGAAATGCAACTGATATTTTAGCCTTGAATTTGAAACTCAAGAGTTTACTGAAGTTGTTTATCAATGCTAGGAATTTGGGGGCAGAATTTATAGGGTTTTCTAGGTACTGAATCATGCCATCTGCAAAGAGAGATGATTTAACTTTCTCTTTTCCTAAATGGATACTTCTAATTCTTTCTCTTGCATGATTGCTCTGGCTAGGACTTAGCCAGAGCAATAGTACTTTCAGTGCTATGTTAAGTAGGAGTGGTCTCTTCCCTCACTCTTGACATATGATTGATTTTTAAATATTGTTGACCCTATTTCCTACGTCTTTCTAGTCTCCATACTCACTGCTATTACAGAGGTTCAGCATTCCATCAACTCTGGCTCTTCAAATTGTACAATAATCATTTCCTCTTTGAACCTTTCTTGTCCGTCTCTAATTCTTAATCAACATTTTGGCCAGACTTATTAAGAATGTTGCCTTTGGTCACTTCCCTTTTGGAATTCTAATTTTTTTTTTTTTTTTGAGTTGGAGTCTCACTCTGTCGCCCAGGCTGGAGTGCAGTGTCATGCTCATGGCCACTACAGCCTTGACCTGCTGGGTTCAGGCTATCCTTCTGCCTCAGCCTTTCAAGTAGCTGGGACTACAGGCATGTGCCACCAATCCCAGCTAATTTTTTGATTTATTGTAGAGACGAGGTCTCACCAAGTGGCCTGGCTGGTCTCAAATCTGTAGGCTCTGGCAATCCTCTCGCCTTGACCTCCCAAAGTGCTGGGATTACAGGCTTGAGCCACCACGCCTGGCCAGAATTCTAATGTTGAGGCATGGATGATGCTTCTTCTATGTCAATAACAGTAGCCATAAATGTCATTATGTAGATTACAATACCTTTGTCCAGTTTAAAGTTATTAACTTCTTACTAATAGTACATGCTTCACTTTATTGTACTTTTGTATGGAGGTATGGAAGACCACGGTGGAAAAGAATATGCATCATTAAACAGAAAATTGATGAAGAGAAACAATATTTTTAGCACCATATACCAAATGGACCTGAACTTTGTTGCCCCAAAGGAATAAATTAGCAGATAAGAAACCAAAGTTATACTCATCAACAAGTTAAAACTGTGTAAACAGTTGATAGATATTTCCTAACAAATCTGAAATATTTACATTTTGGTACAGTCCCCAAAATCTCTTTTGAAATACACACATAATAAGGCTAATTTTAATGTTAACATTCTATATGTTTTACATTTAATCACATTCATTAAAGACAAACTTTGATATATTCATGCAAGATGAATATAGATTATATCATATATATTCACAATTTTGAGGAGACAGATTTCCATAGACCTAGATATCTATATAGATATCCATACATCTCCTCCTACATAGTCAGTCATCACTGTGAAAATTCACATCTGGGCCATTGCTTTAGTAAACTCTGGTGTGGACATATGCTCTGAACTATGGCCACCACCATGTTTTCTAACCTTTGGTTCCTTCCCCTACCTTGGAAGGTAAATCAATCTCCCTCTCTCTCTCTCTCTCTCTCTCTCTCTCTCTCTCTCTCTCCCTCTCCCCTAATTCACTTTCTAAATAAACTAGATTTTCCAATCTAAAAAAAAAAAAAAAGGAAAATTCACATCTGAACTCCCTGTTGAGTAGAAATAATTACATTCCTTCTTCATTAAATTATTTTATATTTATAGACTTGGTTACAGGGTTAGTTTTAACCTGTGCTTTCCAGACATCTGGAACACTGTTGATTTTTGCTGATTAAGAACTTACAGGTTTTCTTCGTTTTTAACTGAACTGGTGACATATTTGACTTTTTCATCCTATTCGTGACCCGCGGTTTGTAATATGTATATTGCTGTAATTGTGTACAGTTATAAAGTATTCTTAATGTTTGTACGTATTCATCCTTTAGAGTAGGTAGATTCTTTCATCCTAGTATGAATAATAATAAAGTGATTTTTATTTTATCTGAGTTGTAGAAATCCTATTTGAACTATTCTATAATTTTTCAAATATAACTTAAAGTAGTTAAATTTAAAACTTTTTAAAATTTTATTTTAAAGGTGTGGGGTACAATTAAGGTGTAGGTATACAAATGTTCATTATGCAGTGACCCTTGTTGATGAGGTATGTCCTCCCCCCACATTTTCCCTCAACTGCCAATCCTACCCCTAAAGTAGTTAAATTTTTATAGTTGATAATATTTTAGGATAGATTTTCTCATCAGTGATCTAATATTTTTTAAATAGCTATTTTTAGTTTTGTTATTACGTGTGTATCTATGCAATACTATGAGAGAGGGATTGGCAGTAGTGCAACACTGAGGGAGAGCGGGGAGGTGGGCACATAACATCACTAAGAGTACCTGATCCTAAACCAGGGGAAGGGAGGACCAGTGGGAAGACCAAAGTTCACCTGCACACAGACTACTTAGCTACCTAATCCTGACTTGTATCCCACATCTTTGCAATAAAATAAAGAAAAATGGGCTTACTTGCTTCATTTCTTATTTAGATTGTTCACTTTTTTTTTTTTTTTGAGTTGGAGTCTCACTCTGTCGCCCAGGCTGGAGTGCAGTGGCATGCTCACGGCCATCGCAGCCTCGACCTGCTGGGATCAGGCTATCCTTCTGCTTCAGCCTTCCAAGTAACTGGAACTACAGGTGCGTACTACCACATCCAGCTAATTTTTTGATTTCCTGTAGAGACGAGGCCTCATCAAGTTGCCCAGGCTGATCTCGAACCCGCGAGCTCAGGCAATCCTCTCGCCGCGGCCTCCCAAAGTGCTGGGATTACAGGCTTGAGCCACCAAGTCTGGCCGATCGTTCACTATTGACATATAGAAACACTACTGAATTTTGTATGTTGATTTTGCATCCTGTAACTTTGCAGAATTTATTAATTCTAAACATTTTTGATGGAGTTAAAAAAAATTTTTATATGTAATATGCCATCTTCAAACTGGAACAATTGGACTTTGAAAATGACTGGAATGAGTTGGATGTTAAAAGATGTAGACAATTTTAATGACTCTCCCTTTAATGCTCATTTAGAGAATGGCGAGCATAGGCTTGGGAGTGGTAGAAAATATTTGTGAGACATAACTGTGTTGAAGATCTAAAAAGTACAAAAGTTTTTGCAAAATTGTCACATGAAAACACATTTGCATGAAGGAAGTGTGCCGTACCAGTCAACATGAATTCACTGCCACATCACATTTCTCTGTATTCATTTTCCATGACACAGAGTTTTTAAAAATATGAATTTAAAAAATCTTTGCTAACTTTTTATTACTATCTATGTACTGGACACCATAATAACAGCTTAATATTGCATTATCTAATCTTCACATACTTATGAAGTAGGTATCATTATTACTGTTTTCATTACATGAAAGAGGAAATTGAAACACAAAGAATTTAAGTAGATTATCCAAAGTCACACAGCCACACAGTCAGAGAGGGAATTGATCATAGGCTGACTATAAAGTTCCCACTCTTTGCACACACACTCACACACAGTTCTGAGAAATTAGAGCAATTTGGGGCAATTTTGTTATTGTGCAATCTTTGAAGAGTACACTTACACAAACCTAAATGGTATAGCACTACACACCTAGGCTATATGGTGTAGCCTATTACTCCTAGGCTACAAACCTGTCTAAGCATGTTGCTGAACTGCAATGGTATTTTTGTGTTTAAACATAGCTAAATGCAGAAAAGATACAGCGAAGATATGGCATTATGCTATTATAGTTTTATGGGACCACAGTCTTTATACTGTTTTTTTGTTGACTGAAATGTTATTATGTGGTGCCTGACTGTATGTTATTACATTTTTAAATGATAAAGTTGAAATATAAAGAATAATAGTAAAACAAACATCTGTAATACACCATAGAGTTGTTGAGAAACAGTTGTACTAAGAACCTAGTTTGTCTCTTACTGATCTCATCAGTTTCTTCCTATATTTCTCTCCAAAATTAATCACTGTGCTAAGTGTTTTGTATAACATTTTTTTGCTTCTCCTACTGCTTATAACATGCTTGCATAGTCTTGAATTTTACATAATTGAAACCATATGGTATACGTTTTACGTAGCATATTTTTTCACTGAGAATAATCCATGTTGTTGATTGTGGTAATCATTAATTCACTTTAATTGCTGCATAGTATTCCATTATAAATATAGTATGACACTATGCATACTACGTAATACATATAACATATATATTTGTAAAAATAAAATTATGATACCAACCCCAAAATATATATGTAATATATATATAGGTAAAAAAAAAATGATACCAACCCAAATATCCATCAATGATATTTGGGTTGGTATCATATTTTTGTTTTTACAAATATTTTAGTCACAGATACTTATGTACATATTTCTCTGTGTGTGCATCAAAGGCATCTCCATAGTATCTACCTGTTAGGGATTTAGTCAGGTCATAATCTGTATAGATTTTTGACTTTATTCAAAATTGTCAAATTGCTTTTCAAAGCCTTTCTATCAGTGTACTCTCACTGTCTAATGGTAAACAATACTGCTGATTGCTTCACCCCTGCAAACACTTTCCACTAAGACATTTTAATTTTTACTAACCTGATGAAAGTAAATTTGCATCTCAGTTATTTTGCTTTTCCCTTATTATTATTAAATTTCAATGTGCTTATTGTACATTATTTTTTCCTTTGTCATGAAGTGCTTGTTCAATTTTTATGCTTACTCTTCTTTTGATTTTTTTGGGGGGAGGTCTTGTTTTTGAAGATATTTAGGATTTAAAAAATACATATCCTGGATAATTATTTCTTTATTATGTTTTATGCATTGCAAATATTTTCTCACTTTGTGGGTTATCTTTTTATGTTGTTTGTAGTAGTTTTTGAATTAACAGAAATTTTTATTTTAATATACTCAGATTCCTATCTTTTCCTCTATATTTTGCGCTTTTTTATTAGAAAAATAAAAAATAATTTATAAGAAAAATATTATTTTTGCACTTTTTATTTAGAAAAACTTTTTTTGCCACAAAATTTATAGTTACATCCCATACTATTTAGAAAATTTAAACAGTTTTGCTTTTTATACTAAAGTCCTTACTTAACCCATAGGAAATTTTTATACCGTGGAGTAGGAATTCATTTTATTGTTCTTTGTAAGTTAATCTGTAGTGACAGCACCTCAAGCCAAGACAATTTGGTATGATATTAAGATAATTATAACTGTACTATTTCGACTAGAATTTATTTTATATGTTTTTCTACAGCCTAAGAAGCCTCTCTGTATCCTAAAAGAGATGTTTTAGATAATATACGCATTTCTGATTTGAAAATATGATCTTAAATCCTTGTATTTTAGCTAGAGGTTTAACATTATAAGCCCTTGGATTGTAACTTTTTTATTTTAATTTATTTTTATTTTTTATTTTGAGTTGGAGTCACTCTGTCGCCCAGACTGTAGTGCAGTGGCCGCTCCCGGCCACCGCAGCCTCGACCTGCTGGGCTCCGGCGATCCTTCCGCTTCAACCTTCCGAGTAGCTGGAACTACAGGCGCGTGCTACCACGCCCGGCTGATTTTTGATTTATTGTAGAGATGAGGTCTCCCCAAGTTGTCCAGGCGGGTCTCAAACCCGCGGGCTCAGGCAATCCACTCACCTCAGCCTCCCAAGACGCGGGATTACAGGCTGAGCCACCGAGCCCGGCTGTAACTTTTTTATGTAACAACACATCTATGATGACTTTTCTCTTAATGTATATACTCTTCTGTAATATGCATCATCAAATATAGGCATTATTTGCTCACACATTTGCTAGACTTTTTTTGCTCACCTTTTCTTCTTTCATTTTAGACCTTCCCTCTTGGTCATTTTCCTTCTGCTTTAACAACACTTTTTAGAATTTTGCTTAGTGAGGGGTTATTGCTGGTAATTCTCTTATTTTTGTTTTTCTGAAAATGTGTCTATTTTATGCTAGTTCCCAAAAGATAGTTGCACTGAGAGTATATTGTAGTAGACATTTTTTTCTCAGCGCTTTCAAAATATTGTTTTATGAGCCTTTGTTTTTCATTGTTGTTGACAAATCAGTCTTTTTGTTATTTCTTTGAAAATAATTTATCTTTCTGGCTGCTTTTAGAATATTCTTTTTGTTTTTGATAATAAGCTATTTCATTTTCACGTACTCAGATGTGGATTTCTTTTTATTTATTCTGATTGAGAAGCTTTGGGCTTACTGAATCTAAAGATTCATGTATTTTAATGAGTTCTGAAACTTTCCAGCCATCATATTTTCATCTACCTGTTGTAAACTTATTGATTTGCTGTGTATAGCATTAAAATCTGCCAGCAAGAAGAAAAAATTATAAAATTTGATGGCAGATGTCTTGTAGAATGAAAGTTAGATAAAGCATATCATTTTTTTGAAACACTAGAGTTGTATTAATAAATAGAGAAATCAAACAGAGAGCCTAGCCTCCATTTTCATAGATGTTCATGCAAGACATGGGTGCAGATTTTTTTTCTGAACCTGGGCTTCATAGTACTAAATAGATTCATTCTTTATTTGATGAAACTACGCTCAAACTTTAGCCTCTTCAAAACGTTTTTTCAAATTGCCACTCAATCCACACATATTCTTTGATTTAGTCTTAAACATTTCTTTGTCCATTTCATAAGCTGTAATCAAATAGGAATGGCCATACCTAGGATTCCACAATATCTTAGTTTGGTCTGAAATTGAATGTAAAAAGGTATGCAGACATTTGGAAAAAAGACTAGACTATATTTTTATTTTGTAAGGCATTGTTATTGCATGTCATACCCACTCTCATGAATCCATTTTTTTCTAATGAGTTTTTACTACAGTATTTTACCTTATACATTTGCAAAATCAGTTAATGTACATGTGTTTAGCGACACTCTGAGAACTCTGTTTCTTTTGTGTATGTGTGCATGCGTGTGTGTGTGTGTATACTTATAGGTACAGGTCATGCATCATGAATACTGTAACTGGCAGCTAAGTAGTCATAAAATGACATTTAAAATGCATGTGTCAAAGTGTGGTGGCCCGGGTGCTGCCCCTCCCAGAGCTCCCTCCTGGATTAGAAGACGATGGGATCCAGATATATATACATATACACAACATTGCTTTTTACTACTTTGGTTTTAAATGTTTTGCCGTTGTTTTACAATAATGATGTTAATTTTAAGGCTTGATGCTTTATTTGCTAGATATCAAAGGTGAATGATCCTTTACATAGGATATATGCAGATGAATTACACATTTTTTGTAGTGCTTGTAGAGAATCTCCTTCCTGACATGTCATTCTGTACAAACATGGTCTATTGACATTATAAGTGAATTAGCTCATACCACATATCTGTAATTTCACTTAAAATATTTCTAAAAGAAGTGTAGATTTCTCAATTCCATTGTAAGGAAAATAATATTTGAGTTTTTCCTTTGAATTCTTGTGCCTTATCTTAGAGGTACAGATTTGATTTGTGTTCTGATTTAATTTCGGGTGTATAGAATATTTCATCATCTTATTACATATTTATATTGTAAATTTTCACTCATAATCATCTGGCAAGCTAAGTAACCCTTTGAAAGGAATCTTGCTTAAGAATACACATGTAAAACATAGGAAATGTTTTGTACAGAAGAAATGTTTCTAAAAGAATGTACCTACAATGACTTGCGTTTGAAACTTGTCATTGCTACTGGCTTCAGTTCTGCTCTTCCTTTAGTTTTTTTGTGAAATTGAATGTTCGAGAGAATCAATTGGTTTTGGAACCCGAGGAGAAAAAAGGTGGAGTAAATTTCAGGGGAAAATAAGGAGGTACATGGGAAAATATTCCCCACATGAATTTTTCTTTTTTTGTTTGGGCTCCTCTGTTTTGCCTTCTTGATTCCTTCATTTGCTCACTCTGCAATTCAGGAATATTTATTATCACCTTCTACATGCCATGTCTTGTTAAAATATAGGTAGTTGTTGATTTTTACTCCATGGAAGAATTGTGGCAGATAAGACGCCAGTGCTGATGCACTATAATGATTGCCCACTTTCTTTCTGTGTCAATTGACATCTAGAACAAGTCACTCTAATTTCTAATTAAGAAAAGCTACCATCAATTATTTTTGCCCTACTATAGTCCAAGTAGTTCCTATTTGGTTGACAAATTTTCTTATGTCAAACACAAAAATTGCATCAGATGGTTTTAAATAGGCAGGGAAGAATGCATTCGAGACTATTGCAATATGGAGAAGAGTTTGAACTCAACTCCCTTGAAAGAAAAGGTAGGAGTGTTGTAAGCACTGGGGTGAGCCAGAGGAAAAGTACCGCAGGGCATTAAGAGGAGGTGGATCAATGTGGGTAGGCCATCCGTGTTTGCTAATTGGTACTTCTAGAAGTTAGGTTTCTACCTTCCCACAGAGACTCAGAGATAGGGACCCTATCTTTCTTGGTGTTTATATATCCGATGAGTGGTTCCCAGTTCCTTGAGAAAGTCGATCCTGGGTTGTAAAACTGGCAAGAGGCTGTGAGGATTTATATCTCAAAGGGGCACAGAAAGAATTTACAGTTGCCAAGTTTTGTATAGTAAATGCTCTAACAAAAGGGAGGTGGGGCAGTGCTACAGTCAGAAAGAAATCTGTCTAAATTTCAGTCAATCAGAGGGGAAAGTTAAGGCCATCTTGTCATTTGTATTGAATTAAACTGTGAGCACAGTTGATAGTGTTTATAGTGCAGCTAAAAATGAAGATCTGAGTTCAGGTTGGCCGAGGACTGAGTTCAATGTTTAATTAATTAGCTTTAATAAGTTGCCCTAGTCATAAGACATGTGTTCAATTTGTACATACTGATTGGAGAATAAAGCAAAAATTACGTTTTGGAGAAGCTTTCAGAGTTTTGCCTTTCATTAGGAAAGGTTAAGACTAACCCCAAACCTCATGAAACCCCTCTATTTCTAGACCTGCGGATGTGCACTCTTAAAATGCTGCTTTCCAGGGCTTTATCTCTCTGCATGTAATCAAGGGAACTTCCGACTGCCTTCTGTTCAGCAACTTTATTTTCCAGAATCCAGTCTTTATGTGCAGGCAGTTAATTTTAATTAATCCCTGGAGGAATTCTGCGTTTTACTGCGTATCTCCTACCATTTAGATCCACTTGGTTTGGTCAGAGAAACACTGAGATATGTGAGTTCATGTTCATATGATTGGTTGATTTGTGCATTTTTGTTTTGAAATAGTCATCCCTGTCCCTGTGGGTGTGCACTGAGTAAATTTTGTAGCACTAGTTACTTGAAAGGCTAACTTCAGTCAGCAGAGGTAAATGTTTCTTCCTTTGTCAGAAAAAAAAATGAAGTATTCAAAAATAAAGCTTTCCCAAGTCATTTACAAGACAAGAATTGACCAAGTGCAAAATCGTCAAGTTTTTGTTAAATTGTATTTACTTCAACTGTCTGTAGATGTTTGTGTTTCTGGCAAAATGGACAATTACTTCAAAGAAGACAAGTATAGACACCTAAAGTTAGCTATGCTCTGATATCTAGAATGCATAGATTTTGCATTTTTCTAAGATAAACTGCAAAATCTCTTGATGTCTGCTCATCTCCAATAACAGTTCTGACAATATTAGGTAGCACTTTAACATTCTTACTAGTTATTTATTGTCATATATGAATTATGAGGTTGGAATGTAGAAAATTGTCTTTTAACCTTGTGCTTTGTGATACATTCTATCTTAAAAGTTCTCTTTCTGTTTGAAAATGGAAATTTATTTAGAAATGATTCCTGTTATTTTAGAAACCAGTTCAAATAAACATGGTATTATTTTTATTATTTTAGACAAAGAATCTAAACTTGCTTTAAGATCTATTGCCTTTGGTGGAAATGGATAGAGTCGATGTGTTATGCTTTGGTTCAATAATAACAAAATCTTGATAAATATTACTGTTGTAGGCAAAGGTACATGAAACATCAAATGACAAAAGAAACTAATAAAGCAATTATTTTTATTTTCCTGAAAGTGATATTTCTTTCAAATAAATAACATCTTTTTTTCTCTAATGATATTATTGGAGTGAAAGATTCCTGATAGATATGGCTTCCTTTGCTGTCACCAAAATGGTCTCCCAAGGAAATAAATTTTAAGATTTTAGTCTTAATATTCAATATTTAAGAGTATTTTAAATAACCTCATTAAGTGCACAAGGAAATTGACATAAATGTAGAGCTAATGTTTTAAAAAGGACAAAATGTGAAGAGACTACAAGGACTTGATATTCTCCAGGTGTCTCAGAAATTCATCACTGCTTGTGTGTCATGCATTCATTGCCTCCAGGAAAGCAGAAACCTTTATCTGAAGGACATTCTTTGATTCATTAATAGATGGTGACCATTCAGAGCACTGGAGAAATTGAGCACATTTTTCAATACTATATTTCCCTTTATATGACTTGATTATAAGGTAACATTTTCTATCTCTAGTGAGTCAAATTTCCTCAATGACACATTTAAAGGTTTTTCTAAATTATTGTGATTTGATTTTTTTCCCCCCTCTCTCTAGTGCTTTTGGTCTGGTGCATCACAGGTGTTTCAAGTTTCTGATGCAAAGAATAAAATTGCAGTGAAGGTGCTCATGAAATAAAATACCTTTAGCATTCTGAAAGCTCATTTACATATGCAATGATGTAAATGACACAGAGTAACATCTTAATTGCAGGTGTTAGTCTGAGGTTGAAAAATAGGTTCCTATCACCTATCTTCAGAGCTTGGAGATGTGAAGAAACTTTGCAGAAATTAAAAAATAAACACATTTTTGAGTGATTAAAAATAAAGAAAATCAGAATTTATATCCTCTTCAACCCAAATGAAATTTACTATTACACTAATGTTGAATTACTACAAAATATTTTTCCATTAATGCTGATATGACTTATTGGAATTTCAGTCACATGCAAAATCTACATTTTCTATAAAATAATAATTTCATATTTTATCTCAACCTCTACTTATAGACTAAGATTTGGGTAAGTTTTGCAAACAAATATGTAATTAATAAAATTGAAATAACAAAATGAACTACACTAACATTTCTTGAAGCTCTGAAATCATTTGTTTGCATTATCATTGTTAAACACACTCAAATAGTTAAAAATTACAACTACCCACATTTCAACTCATGTTAATTTTGATTCATTTTCCTATCTTCATATATTTTACAGCAATTCTTTAAAACATCTCAGTTTTTATTATTTTCCTATAATTCATGATATATGATGCATCTTATACTTCATTTGCATGCCACATATTTACATTATTAAATATATTTAAATTTACAGGCTTCGAAATTAGCATCTGTTTCTCATTAATCAACTTTCATTTCCTCAGGTGTTAGTGATGTAATTACAGTCAGGTGTATGAGCCTGGCTTCATGTATTCTTATTAGTGTGACATCACATTATTATCAATTTTGCCATTTGGATCTAATTGCATTTTCTTGGCTACATAGAATTTCTATAAGACTTCTTATTACATTAGCATTATTATATACATTGCAATTTGCCAAAATAGGTAGGTGGTTTTTAAAAACATGCTATTTTAACACCACTCCTGAAGGGAAAAAAAATCATAATTTTTTTATGTATCACTCTGCAACCCTCCTCATTATATTTTAATCGAAGAAAAATTTTATTTATTTATAGTTTTTAATGTGATTTTAAAGAGGTACTCTTGTAGTTCTTAAGGTGATTGTTATAAATTGCTTTATAAAAAGAAATCCTTGCTTGTTTCCATGTCAATGGGTATATTATATTTTCATTCTGTTTATCTTTATCTCCAACAACCATTCATTTTTCTATCATTCTTTCTCTCTCTCTGTCTCTTTTAATATTTATATCTATATTCCTGTCTCTGTCTCTATTTCCATCATCAATATATAGCTATCTATCTTCTGTCATCTACATCTATCTAATCTATCAATCATCTACCTATTATCTATCTATCTATCTATCTATCTATTTACATGCCCTTTTAGAAGTGAAGAAGCTTGCTCATACTGTCTCATTTGTATACACACTGAATCCTCTGCGTGGGCATCTGAAAGGTTATAAATGATTCTTAGAAAACACATTTCCTTATTAGCTGATTCCCACTACACATTTGTCCTGAAAACTATTTTCAGGTGCATCCTCACTTGATACGGAAATCTCTTATGAGTCTTCTTTTCAATCAGGATGTTGGAATAGTGCCCACCTGGATTATTCTTTTTCCAACATCAGTATCTACTTCATCATTCTTTGGACTATAACTTGGGAGATGAAATGAAGTTAGCACTTTGTACAGTGTTTCTGAAGTCTTTGTAGCTACCCAGACTCTAACATTAGATTTTTGTTTTATGTGAATTAAAAAGAGCTAAAGGAATTCTCCTAATTAGAATATCTATTTTCTTTGATTTGTTCAATTTGTTTTTTTAATATTCTTCAAATTTTCTTACACTTTTAAAAATGCAATACACTTAATCTCCACACTATTATGTGCAATGTTTATAATTATACTTTCTCATATCATATTGACAATTTCAAAGACTACTGATATAAATATAATAAATACTCAGTTAAACATTTAAGAAACTTCAAAGAAGTAGGAAGATTTTAAAAAAATCTCCCGTAGACAATTCGAGCAGAAAGTTATTATTACATTTCTGGTATCGCTTTTCTTTTCTTTTCCTTCCTTCCTTCCTTCCTTCCTTCCTTCCTTCCTTCCTTCTTTCCTTTCTTTCTTTCTTTCTAGTTGGGTTCTTATTCTGTCGCCCAGGCTGGACTGCAGAGTGGCTCGATTCATGGCTTATCACAGCCTCCTCGTCCTCTTAGGCTCAGGTGATCCTTCTGACAGCCTCACCAGTAGCTGGGACTACAACAGCATGAAACCACACTGGGCTAATTTTTTTTTGTTTTTGTGGACACAAGGTTTTGCTATGTTGTCTAGTTGCCTTTCATTTTTAAAGGTCATTTTTATTGACATTTATAATCGTACTGCAAGTAAAATTTTCAATTTAGCTTTCTTTCTTTGATAGTATGACAATTATTTTCTCATTATTATATGTTTATTTAGAATGTGTATATCATAATATATTATGCAAAAATATATTATTTAGTAAATATACCATGAAGCATTTTCCCCCTTCACTAAAGATACTTTTCTAAAGAGAGAATACCAGTATTTAAAAATTGACTCAGAGTCAAAAGTTATAAAGTTGAAGATAGTATATTTCACAATGTTTCTTTAAAAAATATCTTAATCAATTTATACTGCTGTTTGCAATCATTGGCTAATACAATTTTTCTTTAAATGTTTAAGTAGTCTGATCTAAGATAGATGCTTTTAATTTTTTATTGGCATTTTTGTGGTCTTAAGTGTCTCTGTGTGCTGTTAGCCGTCATTGACAGTTTTGAAGTCCCTCTATTGAGAGTTGTCTGATATTTTTCTCATGTTTAGATTGAAGTTAAGGGTTTCAGGAAGGATGTTCACCAAGACGAAAGGCCATTTCATCACATTTAATCAAGGGTGCGTACTATCAACATGACTTCTCCTTGTTGATGTTGATTTTGGTCTCTGGGGTAAGGTCGTGCTTGTCGGGTTTCTCCACTGGGAAGTTACTCATTTCTAATACTCTGTGCACTTTGGAAAGACACCACCATGAGGAGTCCACACTTAAAGAGTTGGGCATTATGCTCAGTATCCTAGAGGATGGAGTCACTATATAAACTATTTGGGATTCTTCTGCCAGGACATTTTTCTCTTCTACCCCTTTATGTATTTATTTGCTATGTATTTATGTAAGTATGGACTCATAGCTATGTTTTATTTATTTATTATATTTGCTCACATTGTGCCAGCTTTGGTCATTTGGAGAATTTTCTGTTGGTTTCTGTGCCCCTTTGACACCTTCATCAGTGTGTCTGCATGGGTTTAGAGAACTTTCTTATTTTATGATACTATAAGAAGCTGCGGTGGCCGGGAGCAGCCACTGCACTGCAGTCTGGGCTACAGAGTGAGACTCCAACTCAAAAAAAAAAAAAATAGAAGCTTCACGTTCTGCCCCAGTTCCAGACCTGGGATCAGTTGTTTCTCCAGGGAGACCCAGTTCCTCCAATTTGTCTATGCTTATTGTTAGTGAGTCAACGGATTGTTTCCTTAGTTTTATGCATGTTTTGTGTAACATTTGAAATGCTGGCTGAGTGTGATAACTCAGGCCAGTAATTCCAACACGTTGGGAGGCTGAAGTGGGAAGATCACTTGAGCGCAGGAGTTCAAGATCAGCCTGGGCAATATACTGAGACCTTGTCCCTACAAAATAAATTAAAAAAAAAAAACCCAGGACATGGTGGCACACACATTTTTGTCCCAGCTACTGAGGAGGATGAGGTGGGAGGAAACTTGTGCCACTGCACTCCAGCCTGGGTGACAGAGTGAGATATTGACTCAAAAATAAATAAATGAATAAATAAATTTTGAAATGCATTATCATATCTCCTTTCCCCACTGTTCTTTTTTTTTTTTTTTTTTTTGAGAAAGCAGGATTTATTGAGAGGCCAGAAAAGCTCCCACAGTGGTGGGAGGGGACCCGAAGGGATTACTCCCCACCGTTTTTTCATGAGAATTTTGTTGTCAATCTCAGGACACACAAATGTCTCAGGAATACAGAAGAAACTCTCACAACCATAAAGGTTTCTTCTGAAAAACAAAGCATTTGAAAACTTAAGGGAAGATCCGGCATGGTGACTCATGCCTATAATCCCAGCACTTTGGGAAGCCGAGGTGAGAGGATTGCCTGAACCTGCGGGTTTGAGACCATCCTGGGCAACTTGGTGAGACCTCATCTCTACAATAAATCAAAAAAACTATCCAGGCATGGTGGCGCATGCCTGTAGTTCCAGCTACTTGGAAGGCTGAGGCAGAAGGATCGCCTAAGCCCTGCAGGTCGAGGATAAGGTGACCAGGAGCATGCCACTGCTCTCCAGCCTGGGTGATAGGGTGAGACTCCAACTCAAAAAAAGAAAAAGAAAAAGAAAAAAGAAAACTTAAGGGAGACAAAAATCTTCAGCTTCAGATGAAATTTTTTCAAAAATTTAATTAACAATGTTCTGAGAAATGGGACTCAAAATAGTGGCTATTTTGGTAAGGATAAGGAAAATAAGATTTCGGTTTAAATGCACTGAAAAGGAGAGAGAGAGTCGTTGGGCAAAGCAAGGATGGTTGCTGAGAAGGTTCTGTTTTCTAGAGGTGGGGACCCTTCCTTGTGTTCATAAAATTAAGGCTCCGAACCAGATGACAGCTTCAGATTTATACTTCAATAAGCACTCCATAAATCACAGATGCAGAAGGAGATAATTTGGATAAGATATGTCTTGATAAAACAAAACTTTGTTATGCATATTCTAAGGGAAGAATTTAATTATTCTTCTCAAGCTGTCTAGAAGAAAAAATGTTCCAGAAATATCCCATGGCAACATCATTTGGTAAAGAAAAGTTTGCGAAGTCCATTAACCTGATACATACAAATGCATAAAAATAAAACTGGGGAGAAACGCATTAGTGTATGCAGATACATAGCCAAATTTATTCATATTGGAATAGTGATGTGTTTGGAGAATTGATGTATAGTGTTAAGAATTTTATAAATAGCAATATTGTTAATCTCATGTGATTTTTATAACTAAATGACATAAAGAGTTTAAATGTTGGGTTCGTAGTTAACACTTGATACAATTTAGCCATTCTTATTACTGGCAGTATCAGCGGTAGTAAAATTAGTATTCATAAATCAAAGGTAGTTCTGACCCGCTCCATCTAACAGAAAGTGAAAGGTTCAAGTTTAACTCAAAAAATTGTTGTTAAATATTAAGTGGTTTACTGGGGACTATTTTTTGTGTGTGAGCTTTATAAATGGGTGAATTTATTATGACAGTTTTAAAATAGTTGTAGCAGAGTGTCTAAAATGACAGCAGCATCAATTACACTGGGTTAGATAATTGAATAAACTCACAAACCCCAATGAGTATATTAATAAAAGGCTTTAATAAAAATGATGTGGTAAAGAAGGAGAAAGAATGCAAAAGTGAGCATCAGGGGATCCGGAAACTTCCAGGTGCTTCACTCTATGTTCTTTTTAGGAACTGTTCAGATAAAAATAAGAGTATTATGGAGTTTTAAATAATATTACTTTGAAATTGTAATTCAATTCTTGATCTGTTTTAATTTAAATCTACCACTTCACACATGTACTCTCACTGATTTATATAGTATCCAGAAACTTTTCTGCTCTTCTCAAAAGTGGTTATTTTATTTTATTTTATTTTGTGTTGGAGTCTCACTCTGTTGCCCAGGCTGGAGTGCAGTGGCACACACCCGGCCACTGCAGCCTCGATCTGCTGGGCTCAGGCGTTCCTTCCACCTCAGCCTTCCAAGTAGCTGGAACTACAGGTGTGCTACCATGCCCAGCTTATTTTTTGATTTATTGTAGAGATGAGGCCTCACCATGTTGCCCAGGCTGGTCTTGAATCCCCAGGCTCAAGCAATCCTCTTGCCTCAGCCTCCCAAAGTGTTGGGATTATAGGCTTGAGCCACCGTACCTGGCCCTCAAAAGTTTTTCATATGGCTTTCTGTGCCTTTCACATGCCATATTTCTGTACAGTACACCAAAGCCAGTCCTGCATTCTTAGTGCCTGTTCTATAGATAATTATAGATATAAGAGTTTAAAAATGATTGGTATAAGAAAATTATACCTTTTTGTATATTTATTGATAAATATGGGATAATTTTTATTTATTATTAAATAACAACAAAGGTATAGTAGATGTTATAAAGGTTATCATCATTCAGGTGCACTTCCTAAGGGAGAGGTAGACCATCCCACCCTGATGGATCAACCCCTTTTAGGAGTATTGCTAGGAATAGACTCTCCCAGTGACCTGTGATGGACACGAAGAAGTAAATCTTTGTGTTATTTAAGACACGTAATATAGCAGTTTGGTGCTTAATTTTATATGTTGACTTGACTGGATCAGGGGATGCCCAGATACCTGGTTAAATATTATTTCTGTCTGTGTCTGTGAGGGTATTTCCAGAATAGACTAACATTTTATTTTATTTTTCATTTTTTTGCATTGGAGTCTCACTCTATTGCCCAGGCTGGAGTGCAGTGGCACAATCACAGCTCACCACAGTCTCAACCTTCTGTGCTCAGAATATCCTTCTGCCTCAACCTCCCGAGCAGCTGGTACTATAGCCCTGTGCCACCACTCCAGCTAATTGTTTAATTTTTTTTTCTTTTTTTATAGAGAGGAATTCTTGTTATGTTGCCCAGGCTGGTCTCGAACTCCCAGATTCAAGAAATCCTCCAATATCTGCCTCCCAAAGAGTTAGGATTACAGGCATGAGCCTTTGTGCCTGGTTAAGACTAGCATTTCAATTGGCGAGGAAAGCAGATTGTCCTTTTCAAAGTGGGTGGGCATTATTCAACCTGTTGAGGACCTGAGTAGGACAAGAGGGCAGATGAACATGAGTCTCTCTCTCTCTCTCTCTCTCTCTCTCTCTCTCTGACTAACTTCTTGGGCTGAGACATTGATCTTCTGCTGCCTTGAGACTAGAACTTACACCTTTGATGTTCCTGGTTCTTTGAATTTACACCATTGGTGGCAGATCACAGAAAGCCTCCATAATCCTGTGAACCAATTCCTGACACTAAATCCAAATATTTTGGTTCTGTTTCTCTGGAAAACTTTAATAAGCCATTTCTGTTCCCATCCTTTGCTAAGAATGTGGATATATATAGATATCAAAGATGCTATCACAAACTCTGTTCAGACTAGGAAGGTTTGTTTTATACGTAAAGGTTATCAGATCTTGTATTTGCTTTTCTTTCATGAAGCTACTGAAACTTCCATGGAAGCCTGTGAATGCCAAGTTATAAAGAATTTGCCACTTTTGTGATTTTTGCAATTAAAAGGGAGATGATCAGCTAAAGTGCAGTAAAGAAGAATAAGGGATACTTTCATTTTTTTATGGGAAAAGTAAAACAGCTCTCGAAGAAAGAAGTACATGGAAATATAAAAGTTTCTAAGTGACACTAGCAATGACTCTAGATGAAATGTCTTTCCAAAAGAAAACTCACAAAAACAAAACCCATTCTCCTTGTGATCTTAGAATTTTAGCTATAATGAAGAGTGTGCTGTCTATGAATGGAAACAGATTTCACATAGACGAAAATTTTATAATACATGATCGTAGACCCTAAAAAGGTCAAATCAATAAGTCTAAATCTATTTTGTTTGTCACTGAGTCACTCACTGAGTGTATGGTAAATTTTCACAAAATATTCACAGGCACACGGCCTCAATAGTTGTGGTTTGAAATGACTTATTTTTCTGTTGTTCCTAGTGTTTCTTTGTGCATTGTTTTGAGTTCTTACATGAATTCTATGATACCAGTATATGAAAGATGTCACCATAAAAAAATTTCTGCTTCCATAGTGCTACTTTATGGTGATGGCATTTTGATGCAAATGTAGTCTGATTAAATAGTTTAATAAATGAAGTTGACACGATAATACAAAGTCTCCATGACAATTGAAATCTTTGTCCTGCCATGATTTGGGGGGAGACCCCATTGTTCAACGCTGATGCAAACTAATAGTTTTTCTCCTGTAGCTGAATAAGGAGTTCTGTGGTTCCTCCCATGTGTATGTTTTTTTAATCTCCAAAGGCTCCATTTTTACATAAAATCTAAATAGTGTGTAAAAAACATGAAGGGAAAATATATAATATGCTTTACTCTCCTGAGGCACAAAGCGGACAAAACACACACTGTGTAAGGATAATTCATTCTTACCTTCCTTTCAGAAATGATACTATAATCCACAAGCCCAGAGTCTTTGATAGGAAGAGGCATCTGCCCACCAGAATGCTTAATTTGCATCTCACTGGCCAACTCCTCCACGAATGAGGGCAGTGCAGGGGCTGAGGGTGATTCCTGGATGAAAGTGTCACCTGTGAAATGACAAAAATGGACTCTTTGCATGTCTACCTCCCTGCTGTGGGTAACTAAGCAGTACTGTTACTTGGCTGATTTCCTAATCAACTACAGGTGGGAGAGTGTAGAGGTTGTGCCACTACAAATCATCATCTGTTAGATCAAAGTGCGGAGGGAGGCACGGCAGGTGTGCAGTATTAATAGCTACATTTATCTCTCCAGTCACTTAATAATTGGTTCTGGTGTGGCTTCCTTGTAACGGAGCATTTCATGGACTCCGAAAGCATTCTGATGAAGCTTAATATGCTCCATGCTGGCAGAGCTCTCGCGTGCTGAGTGTAGGGGGTGTGTGCTTCATTTCCTAAGGAGGCACTGGTGTGGCAAACACATTCAGGGAACCACTTGTGAGTGAGTTAGTATCCACGTTGCGCTTCCGAGAATAAATAAGAGAGCTTGCCTTTATATTTTTTTAACATTTGAACATAAAAGCCAGCATATTAATTCCATTGTAATCAATATTTCCCCATATTTCACAGTTGCTGACATTTATCAAGTGCTTCCTGTAGGCCAGCCAAATACTGGTCTAGGCTTTTATAGATCTATGCTTCTTGCGACAGTCCTTTTGTGTAGATTGTTTTATAACTATAAACATTATTATCATTGGTTACAGTTGTAATCTGTTATTGAAGACGAACAGGCTAACAGTGTTGATTGTTTTCTTTCTGGGAGTCTTGAAAGTTTAGTTGGATTGTTCTGCTGGGTAAGATCGGCAAACAGAAGGTTGAGGACAGGCCTCGATTTGGGGACATTCTGGTGGTTTTCTAGTTCTACGTGCAGCGATATATCAATAGCTGAAATTCCCTGTGTATATTATAATTCTGCTCTAAAACTTGGACTGTTATTTGGCTATGTGTGTATGTGTGTGTTTGCACTTGGATTTGGATTTTATAAAATGAATAGAAAGCTGGAGAGAGGAAAATGGAACGAGGGAACATTGTGAGATGCTATTTGTACTGTGTATAACACTATATGCACACTCACGGCCCAGCATTGTGGAGCACTCGGTTAACTTGAATGAATAACGCTGTTTCCATATCATTTCAGAGTCCCTTTTGTACCCACACAAACCAGATGACCCACGTATTTGTAATCATTTTTGGACTTCCATGTTGTTGTTTCTCTGATAATGATTCTGGGCTTTGAAAATGTCACCACATCTGTCTCACTCAAAGATCCCAAGATGCAAATATTAAAACATATGGACTCAAAAATGAAAAATATTAGATGTTCTATGGTTTGAAGCTCCTAACTTATATTAACATAAATAAAGTAGTCTCTCTCTAGCTTCCAGGACATTCTAAGAACCCCAGTGGCTACTTGACAACACCAGACCCTATATAGACTATGTGTTTTCTTAATCTGATAAGTGAGATGGCTACTAAGTGACTAATGGGTGGGTAACACTCACAACACGGATATGCTCAACAAAGGGATGATTTATGTTCCAAATGGGATGGAGCAGGACAGCATGAGATTTCATCACACTACTCAGAATGGTGTGCAATGGAAACCCTATGAATTGTCTATTTCTTAAATTTTTTGTTTAGTCATTTTAAGGTGCAGTGAACCTTGGGTAACTGCAACCTTGGAAGGTGAAACCACAGTTAGTTAACTACTTAATTGTTTTCTTTTCCTTTGGATTCCCTCTTAATGCAAGCAGTAATAGAAAGTCATTCAGCAGTTTAGTAAACACTCAAAAAAATTTACAAAATCGATCACAAGTTATGGAGACTATCAGTTGCTCTTGCTTTTACAAATGTCTAAATATTTTAATGCAAATTTGGCAGTTTAATATTTATATAACTTTTAGAAAATAATTGTTCCTCTCATGTATTCAAGTTTGAAACTTTGACCCTGTAACAAAGTGAACATTGGTCTAGTTCATTGAATAAAAAGGTGTAATTATCCTAATTTTTGGCATGTCTTGAAATATGTCCCTGTGCTTGCTTCTCAGTTATCCAAACCCTGAAACCACAGCCACACTCCAATAAGATGGGGATGTAACCTTGGTATCTGAAATTAGTGCTTGCAATTCCAGCAACTGCCATCAGAGAGCAGTGATGTCTGCCACAGAGATCATTAGACCTCCTCCCAAGTCTGTGCTCTCCTATAGATACAACGTGCCTTCACAGTATGGGGATCCAAGCTAAAATACTTTTTCCAGGCTCTCTTGCAGTTAAGTCAGTCCACATGACTAGATATTACCAATAGGATGTGAAAGGAAGTCTCGTGTGGATTGTTTCTGAAACAAAGTTTTTAAGATGGTTGTTTACCTCTTCTGTGTCCTCTTTCTTCTTTTGCTGACTGGATAAAGATGAGAATGGTGCAATGCTAGTTAGAAGGCAGCTTCAATATGTAAGGGACTTGGGTTATTGAATATTAATGGCATGGTCATATCCTGTCCACTGAAAGTAAATGCCTTAGACTGTGGCATAAAAAGGAAAAAGAAAAAGAAACTATTGAATTTCAGGAACGTATATTTTTGAGTTTATTTATTATAGCAGATTAATCTACCCTAAGGAATACAATGCCAACATACAAAACATGGACTCAATGGATGGAGCCTTCTTCAAGGCAAACAGAGAGATCCAGGCAGGAACTCTATTAACTCTAATCCATGGTAGGCATTTGGAGCATTATGTTAAAAAGATCTTGACAGTTCCTTAGGATTCAGCACTACCAACTGCTGTGATCAATGGGCATGCTTGTTATGGCAAGTGTATACAGAGCTGTGGCAAGTGTTTCACATTCCTGCCAAACCTGACGTAGACAAATCAGTGACTGCTTTATCTATATAATTAGAACATTATTAAATATTGACACACAACAACATGCAACATAAGATAGCTTCCTCTTTAGCAATTTGGAGGCATCAGGTGTTTTTGTTTTGAATATATTTGATGATCTCTCCCTGTTAACATCCCTCCCTATATTATCACTCTTTCTTCCTTCCCTCCCTCCTTCCCCTCAAACTGAGAGTTTGACAGTTTAACACATATTTATTTTCCTTCTCTAGAGGTTTAGTATTTTAAAATGTAAAACATTTTTTTTAAAAAGTCATTACCTATGGAAACTATCAAGCACTAATTTAATTGAACATACTTAATATTCTTAATAATGTGATAAACACTTTGAAGATACATTTATTACATGACATGTTACAAGAGAAAAAAATGGATTGAATTTAACACATCTTTCCCCAACCACATACTGGGAATGAGATCACAGCTTCATGATTTTATTTATTGAGTATGTTTGTGATGTGAATCTTAGTGTATGTTTAAGATGTGAGTCGTTTTCACTAAATAAAATAAGCTGTGCATTTCATATTCTTCTTTAGCATTATTTTATTAATTCATGGTTTATCTTGATTGGACTTAGGCTCTTGAGATCATGCATTTTTGGGATAGTTTCCATTTTCTGCAATTACAATTATGCTATGGTATGTACAGCATTTCTATTTTATCATTTTAAAAAAGCCAATACACCTTTTTTTCTTTTACTTATTTATTTACTTTTTAATTAATTAATTTATTTATTATAAAGATGTGGGATACAGTTCAGGGTTAGGTATATAAACATTGTTCCTGCAGGTACCCTTGCTGATGAGGTATGCCCCTCCCTCCCCTAGCAGTTTCTCTCAACTGCTAGTCCCACGCCCCCTCCCCTGACAGTTTTCACTACTGTCAATCGCTTTCTTATAGCATTACAATTGTTCAAGGTCACCTTATGAGTCTGAGTGAGAACATATGGAACTCAGTTCTTTTTTTTTCTGTGATAAATCACTGAGTATGATCGACTTCAAATCCATCCAAGTTGCTGCAAAGTCCACATATTTGTCCTTCTTTATGGCTGCTTAATATTCCATTGTGTATATGTACCACATTTTGTTTATCCAGTCCAGCTTTTATGGGCAACACGGTTGGTTCCATGTTTTTGTTGTTGTGAATAGAGCTGCAACAAACATACGTGTGCAGGTATCTTTTTTGTAGAATAATTTGGGTTTCTCCGGGTATATTCCCAATGGGGGATTGCTGGGTCATATGGAAGGTCAATTTCTAGTTCTTTCAGGAATCGCCACACTGTCTTCCGGAGAGGTTGTACTAGTCTGCATTCCCACCAGCAGTGTAGAAGCGTTCTTTTTCTCCATATCCTCGCCAGCATCTGTTGTTTTTTGTTTTATTAATGATGGCCATTCTTGCAGGGTTAGGTCGTATCTCAGTGTGGTTTTGATTTGCATTTCTCTGATGATGAGTGAGGCTGAGCACCTTTTCATGTGTCTGTTGGCTGCCCGTATATCTTCTTCTGAGAAGTGTCTATTTATGTCTTTTGCCCTATATGGACTTAGCAGCAACTTGGATGGATTTGAAGTCGATGATACTCAGTGACCTATCACAGAAACAAAGAACAGAGTGCCATATGTTCAAGTGGACCTCGAACAATTATAATACTATAAGAAAGCGCTTGGCAGTAATGGGAAACTGTCAGGGGATGGGGGGGGTGGGATTGGCAGTTGAGGGAAACTGCTAGGGGAGGGAAGGGTATACCTCATCAACAAGGAAGGGTACCTGCGTAATCAATGCTTGTATACCTAACCCTGAACTGTATAATAAAAAATATAATTAAAAAAAAATATGCAAACCCCTGAACCTCACTCTCTTGCTCTAGTTTTTTCCATAGTGCTTATTTTCTTCTATCATATTTGAGAATTGATTGATTTAGTGTACTTATTGCTGGCTTACCTCTCCTAGAATCTAAGCTTCATGAAAGCAGGAATTTTTGTCAATTTTGTTTGCTATTGTACCTCCAAGCCTATAGGAACAGCCTAGCAAATAGCTAGTGCTCAGTGGGTATATACCTCATGAGAAAACAAAGTGTTTGGTACTTTTTCTCATTTTTCCATCTTCAACTTCCCTAGAAAAAGAAGCAAGCCTCATTTGCATTCCGGAATTGATGTCACCTATACATGTGGACTTTGGTCAAGCACATCTCTCTTCATCACGCTTAAGAGATTTGAAAGGACATCGTTCTCTCTCCAGTAGCCTTTGCTTACCCAGTGCAACATGTATATATTTTATTTTCTGGGCTTACCCAATGTGATCACACTCTTTCTGAGCACAATGTCTCCTCTCTAAATGCCAGTGCAATGTGTGAGTCCTGCATAGCTCAAGGGGGTTGGGTCATGAAAAATTATTTGAAAATAAACATGCTTCTTAGATGATTTATTTCCTGAACATCCTGGTCAAATATTGGCTTCATAATGTAGTGATGTTACAGAATGGTGAAAATGCAGTCACAGATGTGCAAACAAATGGGAATATGGATATACGTAGAAGGATTTATATAGAGAAGACTTTCTACATCCTTTTGTATCAGTTCTGGAGCAAAATCGTTCAGTCATATTGTTCAGTGGTTGCTTGTTGGAATTTAAATTCACAATACAGGAGAATTTTTACAGACTTGCACTGAGTGGTATTCAGGAGACTGAAGCAGGCAGAGGAACCCTTGTTGCTATTCAAATGAAGGGTTTCCAAGGTAAGTCCCATCATGCGTTTCTGCCTAATTACAGAGGGTGCTTTTTTATTTCGCTGACTACAAAGACCACTGTCACAGGGATCAGTCTTCTGGTATGGAGTTTTCAAAAGCTTTTTAGTCTGGAAATACACATTGGCTTTACCCACACAGCACAGCTGTGATTTGCTCTCTGGGCCATTCACACCTTATTCTGCTGCTTATTCACAGAAATGGATTAAGAGGGCACAAGTTTATACCTGTGCCAACACATATAAAAGGAAATCAAGGGAGAACTGGAAGCAGACACCAAATATATCCGGTTCCTTTTAGGCACGATGCCCAAGTTTCAACAGAACCACTCCTTAAATTCCTTTAGACTTGCACTGGGAATTCCTTCCAGTTCAAATAGTCTATGCTTCACTGATTCTTTCAGACCCTTAGGATATTGATGTAAACTAATTTGTGTGGCTGAATTAGGATGAGGTCTCTGATGCTTAAACAGTGACAATTTCACGGTGCAGGAAACAGAGGGACAAGAAGGCTAACCTGGTGGGAAAGAGCTTATTTCTGTCAGGACTTTCTCTTCCAAAAACAGCGGTGACTTTATTCAGGTCTAAGCAACTCACATTTCCCTGAGGCCGCCAGCCCTTAAACATAGGGAGGGCGGGGTCCTCAGGAAAAGGAAGAAAAGTGGAAACAAACAGCAAAAAAGATAGCAAGGGCATTCCAGGGAGAGAAAAATAAAGGACAATCTTCCAGCACTGCACAGATATTAGTATAATCTGCTTCATTGCTGTATCTAGTTAAATGGTAATGTATTTAATAGAAGAAATTGATTTTGAAGTTGGAATCCTATATAATGCAATCAACTAGTTTCTGCAAGTGTCTTAATTTATCTTAGTGTTATTCTCTGTAACTGTAAAACTGAGAAACTTGGCTCTGAAGACGTAAATGGGTTTGTAAGACAGAAGTACCTGGGTTTGAATCCTGCTGTGGTTATGGTGTGTGTGTGAGAGAGAGAGAGAGAGAGAGAGAGAGAGAGAGAGATATTAGGGCCGATTGCTTCTTCTGCTAAGTCTCAGTTTCTTTACCTACAAATGGAAATAGCATCTAGCTCAAAATGTAGTTATCTGGTTGAAATAAAATAAATACATAAAAGCATCTGTCACCTATTAGATTTATTTTTATTTTTTATTTTTTTTATTTTTTTGAGTCGGAGTCTCACTCTGTCGCCCAGACTGGAGTGCAGTGGCCGCTCCCGGCCACCGCAGCCTCGACCTGCTGGGCTCCTGCGATCCTTCCGCCTCAGCTTTCCAAGTAGCTGGAACTACAGGCGCGCGCCACCACACCCGGCTAATTTTTTGATTTATTGTAGAGATGAGGTCTCACCAAGTTACCCAGGCAGGTCTCGAACCCGCGGGCTCAGGCAATCCACTCACCTCAGCCTCCCAAGGCACGGGATTACAGGCTGAGCCACCGAGCCCCGCTATTTTTATTTTTTGAGTTGGAGTCTTACTCTCAACTAGGCTGGAGTACAGTGGCACGCTCACGGCCGCCACAGCCTCGACCTGCTGGGCTCAGACAATCCTGCCACCTTAGCCTTCCAAGTAGTTGGAACTATAGGTGCACACTACCGCATCTGGCTAATTTTTTGATTTATTGTAGAGACAAGATCTCATCAAGTTGCCCAAGCTGTTCTCGAATCCCTGGAGTCAGGTAATACTCTTGCCTTGGCCTCACAAAGTGCTG
>CAUYQG010115084.1:0-59118 GCA_963574415.1 Tarsius wallacei | reverse complement strand
TGTTGTTAATTTACCTTCTGTTTTTCAGGAAAGTATCTCAAATAAAAATCTAAGTAAGTGGAAGTAAACACATTATGTTTTCTCCACTACAATCTTGGATTTTTTAAGGTATGGTGAAATTTTTTTTTTTTTTTTTTTTTTAGTTGGAGTCTCACTCTGTCACCCAGACTGGAGTGCAGTGGCCGCTCCCGGCCACCGCAGCCTCGACCTGCTGGGCTTCGGCGATCCTTCCACCTCAGCCTTCCCAGTAGCCGGAACTACAGGCGTGCGCTACCACGCCCGCCTAATTTTTTTTGGATTTATTGTAGAGATGAGGTCTCGCCAAGTTGCCCAGGCAGGTCTCGAACCCGCGGGCTCAGGCAGTCCACTCACCTCAGTCTCCCAAAGCGCGAGATTACAGGCTGAGCCACCGAGCCCGGCTGGTGTGGTGAAATATTTTTAAGAATATCTTTATATTTGGTTTTGTCTTACGTTTTCTTGTGATTAGCTTGATGTTAGGAATACTGGAGACAACTCCAGAAAAGTGAAGTGCCATTCTTTTTATATCCCATCAGGAGGTGAATGAAATTCACATACTTATCACTGGTGATATTAAGCTTGAAAACTTGGTGATCATGGTGTCTGCCAGATTACTCTGATGTAAAGTTACATTTTTGTCTACTCTCTTCATTAGAAGGGCATTAATCCAACTCACACCCAAAAGGAGGGCAATTAAGCCTACCTCCTGAAGGCAGGATTAGCAAAGAATTTGTGAACATGTGTTAAAATCATCACAGTAATTAAGATATATTTGGGGGAGACTCTTTTTACCATGCCCTCTTCCTCATAAAATATTTTTGTCTCACTGAGTCCCTTGTAATGCAAATATTCAAAGGAGAATTGGTGACTGTAATCATTGGACATACATTTATTATTTCAAGTTTATACTGCTAATACTTAGACAAAAACAATAGTAACTAAAACAACCACAAATTTGAATGATCAATCAATTTAAGAGAAAAATTATTCTAAGAATGTATGAGAAAATATTGAGTCCTATGTGTATATAAATATTTTAAATTACATTTTAAAAATATAGCAATATGGAGTTGAAAAATCTTCATGTACTGTAGTTATTCTGTTTACTTATAAAGCCTGACATAGGTTCTGATCCATGACAAGCTTTCAAAATTGTTGAATAAAAGAATACAAAAAATTCTTTCATACAGAAATAATAAACTCAACATATTAAGAATTTATTACCTTGAGGTCAAGTAGAGAAAACAGATAATAAAGATTAATACAATTCACAAAGAAGGGATTCTAAGGCAAGATTATTTGAATCTTTTTAAAAAACTCTTTTTTCCCATAATATATGCTGCTTCTTATCAGAATTCGGTCTTGCCAATACATTATAATAGCTATGAATAATTGGTGCATATGCTAGTGTGTGGCATGGTAGTACAAGAATTGATTAAGAATCAGTGAATATCCTGGAATGGAGTTTTCCTATTGTGACTGACATCTAGGAAAAAAAAAAAAAAAAGAATCAGTGAATGTGAATGAGATGGTGGTTTTCAAATATTCATTCTTTCACTGTATATTCATTGAGTAGTTATACTATGTTAGTAAATACTTTATGGGGTAAGAAAATGGAGAATAAAAAAGGTATAGACCAGTCCTGTATTTCATAGAGCTCCAATTTAGTTAAGCAAGTAACATCTGACGTAAGTTGTAAACAAAATTGTAAATAAACATGATGTAAATCAAATGCTTTTGAGAACATGATACTAAATTTTTATAAACCAGGAATACTTTAACTATAACTAACCTGTGTAAATAATCTTCAAGAATTTTTGTATCCGTCCTTGCTGCAGTCTACCAAGTGGCTATGGTTAAAGAGTTTAAGAGGTTACAATTGAAAATTGAAAATTATGTGTCTTTAAGCCAACAACGTACTCTCTAAACTTCAACAATTAAAAATAAATTCTATTATTACCTTAAAATAAAACAGTGAAACCTACTGAAATGATGATTCTCAAAGCAGAGAGGGATGGAGATGGACAACTAAACTCTTAAGACTCTGTACTCTTCTGAGAGTTTTTGTCACAGTAGTACATGCATTAAAGAGCTAATGAGAGACTAGAAATAAAAGTGGGCAGTGTTCACAGTACATATGACAACAGACACCTGACCCACAACCACTGTAGCAACCATGACAACGCACCACCAGCCCACACCGCACTGTGTTCAGCAGTTTTTGACCCAATATGACATGACTCCCATGCTGCATCCTCCCTACTCACCCCAAGTTACTTTTTGTTGCTCCAGATGAAAAAAGTCCTCAAAGGGAAACATTCTGCTGACGCAAAGGAGGTGAAATGGAAAAGGGCAGAAGCACTAAAAGGAATCAAAATTTTATTACAGAATGTTGCCCTGCATCTTATTTAAACAGTGATGAATATGTCACATATTATGCTAAAACTAAAACACAGCCTGAATTTTGAAAAATTTGTGGCCCCAACAGTTTGACAAAGGAATTGTTTAGGAATTGCTAAAATGTATTGGTGATATAACTAGATTAATCCAGAATCCTAACCACAACCTTGGAAGCAGTTGGCTCAGAAGGATCAAGACTTGGTCAATAACTCCACACCCTCCCATAACTTTTCCCCCACTTCTACCTCAGGACCAACCAGAGAGAGTCCAATATACTTCCCAAACAAATCACAAAAGATCTGCTCCTTTAAGATTTCCCTCTCCAATTCTCCCACAACAACACTCTTCTTTTAGAGCTGAAAGTTTCCCTTGTTTTTCAATATAAAGCACTCACCTGCCTGCCTTTGAATATCTGCCAAACACAAGTGATGAAGGGACTCACTCTGAATTAATTGCTCTCATTTGGATGGCATTTATAAATTTTAACATTAAGATGTGATGAAGTGAGGGAAAAATTCAAAAGCTATAGGTAGATTAAAAGAAACATAATACAATATTGTAGTGATGGCATTTTCAACTAGTTTAAAATAGTTTGATGTTAGTAGTTTAAAATTTGTATTATAAACATTATTACCTATTTTGACTCATGTATTGTTTACCTGTACACAGGACACCTAAGAATGAATAGAGGATATGTAGATGATAGACAGATTGATCGATAATAGACAGACAAATAGATGTTTACTCAGAAGTACAGCCCCATAGCATTTTTCAGCCAAAAGGCAAGAGATATCTGAAACCTTTCTTGTGCCCTGGTATGGAACATTATAATTCAGTCATCCATAGAGGTACCTTTATCTAGTTTTAACAAAAACAAGTATATGTTAGCAGTGCCTTTGCACACAACCACATTGCCTTGTACCTGGAAAAAATATAGCTATTAAATCTTAATAAGGAAGTTATATTCTAGAGTGAATGCATAAAAAGAAAATATAAAGAATAAACTTTAATTGTGCAAAATTCTCTGTAACATACTGCTTAATGTGCTCGTGTTCCAATGGGGGAGGGTGTTATTGTAATAATATGAAAGTGTCCGATATCAGATGCCTGCACACTTGAGATTATTTTATTTGGGAAACTCTGTAATATTACCTGGGTCCTCATCTCCATAAAATAGCAATGACCATTTGAGAAACACAGTAAAAGCTGATGTTCTACATTGTTCTCCCTATGCTAAAGTCCTTCCCTGGGGGCTAATAGATTTGCTAAACCGCATGTTGTTTACCTAATTTTTGTGCCAAAGCATTAATGAGACTCCTGTGGGTAATGAAGCTTTGCCAGAATGTTGGTTCTTCCGTTCAATATCACCTTTCTTCTTGGCAATACATTTATCTGTAAAATATGTTTTTGAAACCTGGAATGTAATTCAGCATACCAGAAAACATTCAAATGGGCTTGTTAAATTTCACTGCTTTATATGCATTTTAAATAAAAAATCTAGAGACACCACACTGGATGAGGAAGGAGAACAATAAACAATAGTAAACTTTGATCCATTCATGTGGATAAAATAAATAAAATGACACCTTTGTCTAGATTTCTTTTTTTAATGTAAAAAGCAAAAATCATAAAGGAAATTAAACTGTTAATATGCATGGAATATAGATAATTAAGTTTGATCCAATGCCACTTTTAATGATAAGAAAATCTAATAAAGTTTAAAACTTATTTTTAATAATGCATCTCTCAGTATCATATTAACAATTGGGCACTCTAAAAGTTTTGAAAGCTAAAAGGTTTTTATTGATGCTGCCGATATTGTTATTGAAGATTTTGTACAAGTTCATTTGGCAGCAAAACTATCCATGTGTGAGCTTGAGGCTTTTTATAGTAATTATTTTGCTCACATAGTGACTCTTCATAGTTGTCAGCAGTTTGAGAATATTTAATTACAGAATGCTGACCTGAGTCTTAGTGAACCTGTGATGTATACATCACAGATGGATATATTAAAATTCAAAATTGTCCTGAAACATTTGTGGCCCCAAAAGTTTAGAGAAGAGATTGTTCAGGAACTGCTATCATGTATTAGTGATATAACTAGATGAAGAAATTAATATTTTAAAAATAATGTTGAGGGACTTCATCCAACCTCCAGGAAAGTAATTTTATAAGGCTACCTTTCCACAAAGAGGCATCAATAGGAAAGGAAACCTATCTAAGTGTGATATTGCTGGTTGTGTGGGGCTGTCTTGTAAATCCTTTAATAATTCTCGAATCCTCTTCATTTGGTGTTAGATGTAGTAAAAATGATTTTGAGAAATATATCTCATGAGATCAGAAATGCGTTCATGCGATTTAATCTGTATATTTAAAAAAAACCAAACATTTGAAATTGAATTTATGAACTAGTCCTAACTTTTCTTTATGGGACTAGGCAGATAATATTAAAAATACTCACCATCCATGAAGTGTCTACTTTTGACCCATAGTTCATTACATCTTGTTGAGATAGTATATTAACCAGCTGCATGTATTTGAATATAGACCTGTAGTCACATAAAATGGTAACAATAAATATACTTTTAGAAACATAAGAAATATATACAATGCGATGAGAATGCAGAATATGAAACTATAATTCCTTTGATAATAATATCTATGTAAAAGACAATTATACAATAGTTAACCATGAAATAATGATTTCAGACATTTTTTGTTTTTACTTAAAAGATATATTATTTTTAATGTGAAGAAAACATTTGCTTACTTTGTGGTTACTTTTGTAGATTGTTAAAATCAATTAGTTTTGGTAACTTAATGAATAATATTTTGGCAAATTTTTATCTAATATATAATAAAAATTATAATATTGCAATTACTATTGGATATGCTTTATGTATAATCAAAGAACAGGGATGTTAATTAAAATTGTTAGTAACAAATGCTTTCAAATTGTAGGAACATAAAATGATTAAAAGACATTGAGAAGTGAATATAATAATTTTTAAATAAAAATCAATGCTTTGAATTATAAAAAGGGAAATACTTAATAATTCAATTTTTACAATGCTTACATTAAATTTTAACTCAAGCATAAGCCAAACATTTGATTATAACACCTTTTGAATACTGTAAAAGTGAAAACTTATAAAAATTCTGTAAAAGACTGACCCTAAAGTATGTGTGGGAAAATTTAAAAAGTAGAATTATGTACAGGAGATAAGTTTTCAACAAAAACATGTAATTTTAAATTTCTTATATCTCATTTTAAGATGATTGAAGTTATTTCATCCTTTTTTAGCAATTAGAGCAATTGCTGTTGGTAACAAGCAGCAGCTAAATAAAGCTAACTTTCACCACAATGACCACTTTCCTGTAAAAAAAAATAACATAGCATAACTCCACATGGTGTCTGTTCCAAACAATTGAATTTTAAGGAAGCATATATAATTTTCATTCCTTATGGCTATAACATTTGAAAAAAATTATTCTAGAAATTCATAGTATGGAAAAGAAACAAAACCCCTAACTACTTGTCACTTGACAGTGCCTAGGAGTCTTTAATTGCTAAAATCCTAGGGTGGAAATTACTTTTCCCTTCAAGATCCTCAACTCAGTTTGAGTGCACAAATTTTATTAATTATTTGACAATAGCTTAAAATAGTTACTTTATATAGACAGAAAAGAGAATTTATAATAGTTGGTTCAATAATCAAAGTCAACTGAGTCTACTCACCTCCATGCTTAGTGTTAAATTTTAACCTAATAACATGATCAATCAATCAATCATGAATTTATGGAACCCCAGGTTTAGAAGATGATGTGTCATTATTTCTTGAGAATATTTATTTATCTTCATTGTAGATTATGTTTGTAAACAATGGGGATTTATTTGTTGATCAAGACGTATTTATTAAGGTATATCCTAATTGGTTTTCCCTGAAAGGGGGACTAAACTAAGGGTGCAGGCAGCTGGGAGATGGGCCAGCAGAGTAGAAAAAGGATAAAAGCAACATCAAACAATGTTTACTGTGCAGTCACTGTTTCTATAGCACAGGTTTGGGTCTTCCTGGACTTTTTCAAAAATATTCAGAACGCCTCCTAGGGTTGAACATTTGAAACAAAAAGAAGTGCACTATTTACCACTGGCTTCCTTCCTCAAATAGAAGTTGTCTCCATTAGAGAGTCAGCTTCAAAAAAAACCTCAGAGAAAAATATCTCCTAATGCAATTAATTTACCAGAAATAAGAAAAGATTATAACCCCAGATGCACAACTATTACCAATCTTGGAGAGAGGAGGGTAGAAGGAAGCTTTTATTGGCAAAAGGTTCACATAAGCTATTAGGAAACAGAGTTTGTTGGTTTCAGAAGATCGAAGTCTGAGTTAGTGTCAGTTCATTGGTGGAGATGTCATTTTTGGGCACTCGTTCTTATGAGCATCTTACCTAAATGGCTGCAGGGCTAAATAATATTTAGTGACAAACGTGGTTATAAAAACATGTACATATGTGCAAACTGTAGGTTATGAAAAGCATGAAATGCATGAAAGACTCAAAGTATTTTCTTCTGGTGTTATTTTAGAAAGTCCTTAAGATAGTCATCTCACACATTCAAGCATGGGCTGTCCTTCATTCTTTCCTGGCTCAAATGTGTTTGGGTCTGGGTCTGACAAATGTGATTTTATCCTGATGTATGCAATTTTTCTTTTTCTTTTTTTTTTTTTTTAATGTGTCTTGCTCTCTCATCCAGGCTGGGGTGCAGTGGCATGACCACAGCTCACCACAGCCTTGAACTCCAGGCACAGGCAATCCTTCTGTCTAAGCCTATCAAGTAGCTGGGACTACAGGCACTCACCACCACACCCAGTTAATTTTTTTTATTTTTGTAGAGACCTGTCTCGCTATGTTGCCTAAGCTGGTCTTGAGCTCCTGGGCTCAAGCAATTCTCCCTCCTCGACCTCCCAAAGTGCTGGAACTGTAGGCATGAGCCACTATGCCCAGCCTCTGCAACTTTCACAGGTGCTAACTCCTCCCCAGACCAAAGAATGTTTTCCAGGCTGAGTGACTTCCTGTAGCACTGGAGATAACCCCAGAGCAGACAACAGAAAGGCGGGGCATACGCACCACAGTTGCAGGTGGAATCAAAAGAGTTAGGAAATGTAAAATCTAGACTTCAGCACTGCATACTACAAGGGAACTCCTGCATTCCACGCACATTTCGACAGCCTGGAGCTGTTTGAACAACCAAATACTTGTGGATAAAAATGCAGAGACAAAGTACAGTCATTAACCCCAGCGAACTGATAACCGAGTGTATAATTAAGACAAGACAGGCCCTCCATTTGTGGGAATAACCAGCAGTGTAGTGTCTTAGTGTAAAATGAATGACCGAGGTAAGTGTTGCAGAGGTTCATTTGTTTTAAGTTTCATTCTTTAACAGACTGAAAACTTCTTGTAGGCAGGGGACATTTAAAGCTTTGTATTGTAAAGGTTAAGCACATGCACGTACACAGTAGATAAGCACAGAATGCAAATGAAAGAAGCAGGGAGAGAAAAATTAAGGAGACAAAAGAACCTGAAAAGTCTAGGGCAGTTCAGGAAACACTTCTTAGCAAAGAGCTTTACAATGCATGAGTAATAGACAAGTTATCTGTACAATAATATTTACGACTGTTTGTTAGATTTATTTATTATTGTTTAACATTTTAGAAAAGGAAAATGTTCAAAAATTAATAAAAGAGAAACAATTTTAACTAACTTTCAAAATGCAAATCAAGACTGCTTTCAATCTTTCATAATATTTAAAAAGAAAATTATAAATACATTAAATTAATTTCCTAACTAGATTTTTGTTTGGTTACTGAAAACAAAAGTTAATCATAAAAAGTGGTTCAATGTTATTACAACCAGAGGCAAGTTTTGCTTATTTTCTTTTTTAAAATTTTCTTCTTCTACTATTTAAAATGTTACGTTGTGCATTCACTGGGTTTTCTTTCTGATAGTGGTCCTGACAATTAGCAAATCCTATGGTAAAGGTTAATAATGTACATTTCTACAGACTGAATTTGATTGACTATTCTTGAAATATTTTATTTAGCAAATTGCAGAGATGTTTTAGCTCATAGGCAACTATATTTGTAAAATCTAAGTCTGTGTCAAATTCTTTATTATTTCCAAGGAATAAACATTTCTAAATACCTGTAAAGATCAAAACTTACAAAGAAAAGGCTTACAAAATTCAAGCAAATAGCATAAATGTGTGATTTGGGGCAGATGCAAAAAAAAAGCATATGATTGGCTCCAGTTAATTGAAAAAATGCTCTCCTTTCTAAGGACATCCATTCAAATTACATTAAAAAGACATGTCGTGGTCAAAAATAAAACAATAAAACAAATACAAATAGTGTTGCCTTAATGAAAATTTGTATAACTAGCCCTAAATTGTACCCCACATCTTTAAAAATATATATTTAAAAGTTAAAAAAAAATAATGTTGCACACTTGGGAATTCATTTTCCACAGTTATACGGTGTAGAAAATAATCATGTAGCCTCAGTGATGAAACATCTAGGAGATTCCACAGATTTCACTTGGGCTGGCTCATGTGTGGTTGGTTAGCTGGTATCTATGGATTATCTGCCTTTTAGATGACCTAAAATAGCCTTGCCTGGGAACACTAGAGAAATGCAGTTTGAAAAGATATGGTCAGTCATCCTCAAAAGCAAGCTTGGGCACTTCCTCATGTCATTCCATCCTCCAGCAGCAAGCTTGGATACTTCCTCATGTCATTCCAATAAACAAGATAGAAAATGGAAACGCACAAGCACTTTTTGAAGTCTCTCCATGCATCACATATACAGTCCTCTCTTAGTATCCACCGCGGATTGATTTCCAGGAGATATCAGAATTTGTGAATGTTCCAGTTTCTGATATAAAGTGGCATAGTATTTACCATAACTTATGCACTTAAATCATCTCTAGATTGCTTATAATACCTAATACAGTATAAATGCTAAACAAATAGTTATACCTCTTTTTTAAATTTTTTGTTTATTTTAAAGATGAGGGGTACAGTTCAGGGTTAGGTATACAAATGTCCATTATATAGGTACCCTTGTTGATGAGGTGTGCCCCCCTCCCCTGGAAGTTCCCCATTACTGCCAATCCCACCACCCACCTTCCCTGGCAGTTTCCCACTACTGCCAATCCTTTTCTTATAGTATTATGATAATTTTTCAAAGTCCACTTATGAGTGAGAACATGTGGTACTCAGTTCTTTGTTTCTGTGAATGGTCACTCAGTATTATAGACTTTAAGGTTATCCAAGTTGCTGTGATGTTCATAATTTTGTCCTTCTTTATGGCTGCATAATATTCCGTCATGTATATGTACTGGTTATATTTCATTTTTTATTTAATTATTTATTTTTATTGATGTACTGTTCTTTTTCTTTCCAAATATATATATTTAATTTACTGTAGAGATGAGGTCTCACCAAATTGCCCAGGCTGGTCTCAAACCCCTAGACTCTGGCAGTCTTCTCTCCTCTACCTCCCATAGTGCTGGGATTACAGGTGTGAGCTACCGCACCTGGCTTCCAAATATTTTTGATCTGCAGTTGGTTGAATCCCATCCCACTGGCTTAAGCTAATTATGTAATTGAACTCAGAATTCAGGACTGGGGAAATAGGCTCAGCAACTTTACTGGGAAAAACTGCCAAGACATATGAAAAAAGACATATAGGAAAAGGGGTGGAAAGTGTTGGCCATCATTGCACTCAATCTCCTATGCCTTGCATAAGGTAGGCTCTACCTTATAATCCTCTGATAACAGACCATACAAAAATGGACATAAAGATGGAACTAATAGACACTGGGGACACCAAAAGAGGCGAGGAGTGAAGGGGACCAGGATTCAGAAACTACCTAGAGGGTACAATGTTTACTGTTTGGGAAATGAGGACACCAGAAGCCAAATCACCACCAGTATAAAACATGTCTATGTACCAAACATGCACTTGCACCTCTTGAATATAAAATGTAAATAGGAAGAAAATTTAAAAAGTATTTATCTTTGGGCTCTACTGTAGACTATACTTGGATCTACTGAATAATCCTTTATATCCTTCATTAGTGATCTGGAATCACTTTTTAAAAAAGTTATTAGCACCACAAAAGCTGTTGCTCAAATATTTGAATTATAAAGACTTTGCATAATGGAATCTTGTTCTTTTATTTATGAGCTATGTATAATTACTTATGATCAAATTATTTTTTAGCTCTCTCATTGATATATCTAGTTTTCATGATACATTTTAGATCTTAAAAAAGAAGTCTGTTTTTGTCTCTAAGGCAGGGAGAAAGTAAGAAAATTTGGTACATTTATACATTTTTAATAGGTAAATAACCAGGAAGTTCCCAGCTCTGTTCTGATGAAAACAAACAAAAACAAAACACACTGTGAAATTAATTTAATGTATGATCTCATCTAATCTTAACTTTTAGGCCACCACAATGGATTTTCTGTGTAAGATTTTTCTCACTGTCCTACCATCTATGAACAAAAATCTTTTTACTTGCATCATGGCACTTGTGTCCATCCTAACATACAGAGGTATTCATTGGATTTTCAGTATTTGCCAAGGTGAATTGGATGAAATTATGACAGTGTAAGACAATTAGTAGTTTTCTGATGCTTTATATTTTTTTAAAGACTCCGCTAAAGAAAAAGGATAGCATGCCTAACTCTTTCCTCTTAATCTGAGATGATACAGCTTGACAATTCTTTTCCAGATTTATCAAAGATAAAGGTGAAAAAATAGGAAGATAAAATTAGATTGAAGTATAAAATTTAAGACTATAAGAAGTTCTTTTTGGAACTCCAACATAAAAGAGAACTGCCTTGGGCTAGATTAAAAAGGTCAACTGTATGTTCCTATCTATGCTCTGGCCATTATCCTTCTATGTTGTGTGTATTTTTTTTTTTTTAATGAAGTTTTTTACTTCCACAGAAGGCCCCGTGTGAATCTGAGGATGAAGAATCTACTCTCAGGCTAGTTCAACCTTTTTGCAATCCATATTCAACCAAAAAGAAAGAAAAAATTGAGTTGGTGTCTCTTTTGCCCATGCTGGAGTACAGTGACATGATTAAGGCTAACTTCATCCTTAAATTTGTGGGCTAAAGCCTCGGTCCCCTCGTGTGACTGGAATGACAGGTGCTGCCACCACATCCTGCTAATTTCTTTGTAGAGATGAGGTCTCACAATGGTGCCTAGGCTGGTTTCAAACTCCAGGGCTCAAGCAGTCCTCTTGCCTTGGCTTCCCAAAGTACTGGGTTTGTAGGCATGAACCACCAAACCCTGACAAATCTATTTTTTTTTATTCAGATCGACTGTTCAGATAAATTATTTTCATAAACTTAACATTCTAGTTACTATACACATAATATTGCCATCTCAAAAAAAAATAACAAGAGTAATTTGAAATATTTAAATGTAATCAATATATAACATACTATATCATTTAGCATTTGAAAGGCATTCAGTTCTTAAATTTTTTTAAGGTCATCATTATAAAAGTTCTATATTAATAAGGTACAATAAGCTAAGCAGAGTTTACATCACTATTGTCATATATGTTGTTCTATGCCTGTCAAGATGAATATCTATTACCCTATTTTTAATGAATATATTATCACAAGTGTAAGAAGTTTAAACATTAAGATGTAAAATATGACTTAAATTTACAAAAGAAAAAATGTTATGAATTTTTTTTGCACTTTGAATTGCATGTTTAAGAATAATATTCTTATTAATAATTCAGTACATAAAAATGTTTAGTAGATTTAAGAATTATGGTTAAATACTGAGTTTTTTTATAGCATATACTGAGTTGCAGATATAGCAAATCTAATCACCATCTCTGCATAAGAAAGAACTCCTTTGCAAATAAGTAATCCATACTGATGAGATGAGGATTAATAAAGTGGCTAAATGTTTTTCTCCTTTGAGGCTGTTAACCTGTTATTATTTCGAATACTGATCAACTTCTGCACACTTAAACTTCAGCACATAGATCCATTACTGAGGTTGTTTTATACAACAGGTAAATGCAGTTATCAATTTATTCAAGTACATATTTACTTTTCTTGTTATATTTATATTATTGTACATTTAGAACAAATAGTTTTAAAATATTATGAAAGCACTGCAGGTTATAAACAAATCACAAAATAATCCACAAGTGTGACATCACTTAATAGTTACCCACAGGTTGGGCTCCTGACCTCCTAAAGGAATTTTTCCAGCACAAACATTGGGAAGTCATTAGCTATTCTCTTTCTAATCTATGTGACTAAACTTAAAGACTTTTTCAAGGGCCTGTCTACTTACTTGACTTGATTGCATTTATATTCTTCTGACTGTTTTGCTTTTGTGATTGGCTACATATAACACTGAAATATTGAGGATGGTTAGGTTCTTCAAAGGAAAGGTATTTCAGTGGCATCCATTCAAATGCATTGTTTCACTGGGGATGTATTTTGAAAAAGGGCAGATGGTAACATTTCCCAGAACATCTGTTACCCATCATTCTTTCACAGAGCAACCCAGATGCTGTTGACAACTTCTATGTAAATCATGCTGACAATTTGTTCAATGTCTTTCCTGCTGAGACTGAGGTTGCCCTGGTCATACCATTTATCGGATATAGGAGATACTGCCTTCCCACAAGAACAGTTCCAACTGTGTTTTGGCCAGGGAACAATAGCAGTCATTAAATCAAAGGAAAAATTTATCTACCTTGAATTTATCTCCATATTACCGCAAGGATTTCCTGTCTCACCTTTCCCAGTTTTATCTAAAGGTGTACATTAGATATTTAATGTGCTACAGAATAGGAAAATGTTAAATTGCTTCCTGATACTTGTCTTTAGCTCCTTTTATTATTATTTGTCAGAGGTAATCATTTCTTTGACCTTGCATTTTAAAATTACTTTCATCTCAGGGAAATGACATATAAGAAGGAAATTATGCATGCATTGCTGTATAAATGTCAGATTTTTTAGTTTGCAAATGCCTGCTATAAAATATTCACAGTACTGGAAGTTGATTTACAACCCATTTCAGCCTGTAATCTATCGTATTCTAATTTTGTACCTAGTATCACAGTGCATTTTTCACAATGCTCAAAAGAAAATGAAAAGAAAAAATAATGATTTATTTAATTAGCCTATTTATGCAAATGATAAACTAAAACCATTGGCATTTATTACATAATTATAGTTTTGTCCAAAAAAACATAATTAGTCAATAATACAGGTTATAGAGATGAAAGATATACAATTAAATTTAAAAATACTTAAGCTTATGAAAACATTGTACATAAGCAGATCATTCTGTTAAAAATAATGAAGACAAAAACATTTAAAAATTTTGAGTAATTTTAAATACAAATTCTGCACATCAAATATTCACTCAATTTGCAAAGTAAATAAATTTTACTTTGGGCTGTTGGCTAATCAACATTTGATACTAACTGATTTTATCTCAAGCATTTTTCTTACACAATTACGGGTTAAATGAAACCACTGGGAAAAATATGTTGAACTGTAAAAAATTATAGATATGTTCTATATATACATTTTACAAGTAATAATATACCTCATATTATACATACATGTATATTAAAAATAAAAACATTAATACACAATTGCAAAACACAAACAGTAATTGTTAAATTGGCCACCACCTTACTAAAGTGGACTCTTAACATGAATAATTATAATGATTTTCATACCCTAAAAAAAATAAAGATAATTTAATGCAGATTCTCTTTCAGGCAGCCAGCCTATTACATTATAATTGCTTTAGACTAGTAGCAGTGTTAAATCTCAATTGTATCTAAGATGGAGTCCAATAATTCAGAGATACTTTTTCTGTGAAGAATTTAATTGAATTTTACCAACTACTTGGGTGGGAATTTTTTTTTTTTTTAAGTTTTTGGCATTGAGTCACAGGAGTAACGATATGGTTGTATAATGTATGTTTAGTATGTACTTGAATTTGTACATATGTGCAACAACTTTAAAGAATATTCATCATATATTATCTGTCACTATTTATACATAAATGATGATATGATAAGGAAAACTAAGTTTAGCAAATCAGTACTTTATATAATACTTAATAACATATTTGTACCAAAATTAAATTTCTTTTTTTTTTTTTTTTGAGTTGGAGTCTCACTCCGTCGTCCAGACTGGAATGTGGTGGCATGCTCACGACCACCCAAACATTGACCTGCTGGGTTCTAGAGGTCATTCTGCCTCTGCCTTCCAAGTAGCTGGAGCTTCAGGCATGCACTACAGCACCCGGCTAGTTTCTTATTTATTATAGTGATAAGGTCTCACCAAGTTGCCCAGGCTGGTCTTGAACATGTGGCCTCAAGTAATCCACTCATCTTGGCCTCCCAAAGTGCTGGGATTACAGGCTGAGCCACCAAGCATGGCCCAAAATTAAATTTCCAACAAAACTTCCCAAATATTATGACACCAAAACAAAATTCTTATTAAGTAATTTTTGATGTGTACTTACTATTTAAGACAATAAGTTAAGTTAGTTGGATCACAGAATTAAGGAGGGCCAAGTCATATGTGTTCTTTCCTAGTAATCAAGTAACTTCAAATCAAAAATAAAATGCTCCGTGTATTTTTGTAAAAAAATACATACCACACACACACATATTCTAAGATACATGTGTGTGAATACACACATACTATTGGATCAAATCAAATACACAGATATAAGCAGAAACTGAAGAGTCTCATTTGGCATTTTCTGCCTCTACTTATGAACTATTCTGTGCCTGCACTGCACAACAGCGTGACCCCAGTGACTTGGAACTTCCTCATAATCCCCACTGGGGTTGCTAAAAGTACACACTTGCCAGGTACTTCAGCACCTTCCCCCTGCACTCTCCCTGAAGTCTCAGAACAGATAACTTGGGAAATCCCCAGAGACTTCCCCTCAGCCTAGGCTGGCTGAGCATTTTCTAGGAGCAACAAGAAACCCTACAGCCACCCAGTGAAGCTGGCTTTCTCTCATAAGTACCAACTTCTGGCCAGAAATCAACAGAACAGTCCATCACATTGGCTACAATACCTTAGCTTCGGGGATGACCTGATCTCAAACACCAGATAACAATCCTTTCCAAGCCACTCCAGCCACACAGGATGTCATGAGCCAATGGTGGCATACAGCACAAGGCTGCCACAGCAAGCAATTTAAAAACTCATCACATCAAGCCTATATATAACCAAAGGAACCTTACAGTGCCTATGTCAACCCCTGCCAATTTCACATAAGAAGAAATCCTCTACCCAGAAAGAACCAAAAAAAAAATTCTGACTATATGAAAGAAACAGGGTTCTCCAACACCTCCAAAAGACCACACCAACTCTTTAGCAATTAACTCTAACCACAATTAAATTGTTGAAATTCCAGACACAGAATTCAAAAGGTTGATTATAAAATTGATCTATAAACTTCAAGGAAAAATTGAAAACCAACAGAAAGAAATAAAAAAAAAAAAAAACTACTCAGACATAAATGAGTAATTCTCCAAAGAGATACACACACACACACACACACACACACACACACACACACACAAACACACATGCAGACGCAAACGCACAAAGACACACACACAAAAGCTGAAATTCTGGAAATGAAAGAAGCATTTAAGGAAGTACAAAATGCAGTGAAAAGTTTTAATAGATCTCAGAGATTGAAGACAAGACTTTTGGATTAACCCAATCAGACAACAATAAAGTAAAAGGAATCAAGAGAATGGAACAAAGTCTCCAAGAAATGCAGGATTATGTAAAATGTCCAAACCTAAGACTCATAGGTGCTTTTGAGGAAGAAGAGAAAGCAACAGGTTTGGAAAACCTATTTGACGGAATGATGGAAGAAAATTTCCTTGGCTTTGTCAGAGATCTAAACATCCACATACAAGAATCCCGAAGAACCCAAGAAGATTCATTGCAAAAGGGTCTTCTTCAATGCATGTAATGATCTGGCTATACAAAGTTAATGAGAAAGAAAGAATTTTAAGCAAAGTGAGATTAAGAGCATCAAATAATTTACAAAGGAAACCCTATCAGACTAATACCAGACTTCCCAGAATAAACCCTACAAGCCAGAAGGGATTGAGGTCCCATTTTCAATTTCCTCAAACAAAATAACTGTCAGCCAAGAATTCTGAATCCCCCAAAACAAAGTTTCACAAATGAAGGAGAAATTAAGTTTCTCACAGATAAGCAAATGCCGAGGGAATCTGTCACCGACTCTACAAGAAATACTCAAAGGAGTTCTAAATACTGAAACGAAAAAGTTAAAATACACCAGTAGAAAAACATTAGAAGTTATAAAGTTCACATGCATTATGGAACACCAAAACAATAGAAAAAAATGAATAAATAAGGCAACCATATGACAGCCAATATGATAAATAGAAAGTACCTTACATATATCATTATTAATCCTGAAAGCAAATGAGCTTAGCCCCACTAACAAAACTATAGACTGCAGAATGGATAAAAAGAAACACAACCCAAATATCTTCTGCTGTCAAGAGACCCAGTTAACTCACCAGGACTCCTATAGACTCAAGTTAAAGGAGTGGAGGAAAATACTCCAACCAAATGAAAACCAAAAATGAGCAGAAGTAGTTATTCTCATGTCAGATGAAACAGACTTTAAATTAACCACTTAAAAAAATTATAAAAAGGGCTATTATATAATGATAAAAGGATCAATCCAACAAGAAGGCATAACAATTTTAAAAATATATTTGTCTAATACCAGAGCCCATAGTTATATAAAACAAGTTTGACTAAACCTAAGAAAAGAGATAGACAACAATACAATAATAGTGGAAGACTTCAGCACTCTGCTGACAGCATTAGACAGATAATCAAGGCAGAAAGTCAACCAAGAAACATTGGAGTTAAACAGGGCTCTAGAAGAATGGAACTAACAGACATCTATAGAACATTCCATCCCCAAACTACAAAATATACATTTTTTCTCATCAGCACATGAAGCATTCTCCAAGATAAAAAATCAAGTTTCAGTAAATTTTTAAAATATCAAAATATATCAAGCACCTTCTCAGAACAATGTGGAATAAAACTAGAAATTAATTCCATGAATAACTCATGAAACTAAAGAAAAACCTGGAAGTTAAACAATTGTCTCTAAATGACCCTCAAGTCAACAATGAAATTAAGATGGAAATTAAAAAATTTATTGAAATGAATCACCACAATGAAACAAGTTACCAAAACTTCAAGGACACAACCAAAGCTGTGTTCAGAGAAAATTTTATAACAATAAAATCATATGTTTACAAAAATGAAAGATTAAATATGGACAACCTAACATCACAACTCAGGTAACTAGGAAAACACAAACCAAACCCAAAATGAGCAGAAGAAAGAAATAACAAAGATGAGAGCAGAACTAAATGAAACTGAGATTTTTAAAAGTACAAAGGATTAATTAAACAAAAAGTTGGTTATTTGCAAAAGTTAAAAAAAAAATGATGGACCAGTAGCTAGCTTACTAGGAAATGAAGAGAAAAGACTCTAATAAGCCCAATAAGAAATGCAAAAGGAACATTATTACCAATTCAAAAGATAATCAAAACTCCTCAACAAAATATTAGTAAATGAATTCAAAATTATATAAGAAAAGTAATGTGAACACTTTCCCCCTCAGAAGTGGAACAAGGCAAGGGTGCCCACTTTTGTCACTACTGTTCAACATAGTACTAGAAGTCCTAGCCAAAGCAATCATGCAATAAAATAAAGGGGTAACCAAATTGGAAAAGAAGAAATCAAACTATCTCTGTATACTGAAGATATGATCTTATACCTAGGAAACTCTAAAGACTCTTCCAAAAGAATCCTGGACTTGATGAATGAATTTGACAAATTTTCAAAATACAAAATTAACACACACAAATAAGTAGCACTGCTAAACACCACTGGCAGCCAAGCTGATAATCAAATCAATAACTCATTTCCATTTACAATAGCAGCCAAAAACCTAAAATACTTAGGAAAATATTTAACCAAGAAGGTGAAAGATCTCTATAAGAACTACAAAACTCTGATGAAATAAGTTGCAGAGAATATGAACAAATGGGGAAACATGCTTATGAATTGAAAGAATTAACATTATTAAAATGACCATATTGACCAAAGTCATCTACAGATTTAATATAATTTTTTATTAAACTACCAATGTCATTTTTTACAGAATTGAAAAACAATTCTGTAGAAGAATATTATATTAAGTAAAATAATGATGACCTGAAACTCTAGATTTTAGGTGTATTTTTTTAAGACCTTGCAGCTCTGTCTGTTAAAATGCAAAATTCATCAGAGCTCTCTTGCTTTTGGTAGAATTCATGATGTGGCAAATTAGAGGACCATACCTCCTAGCTTGCCCAAGACTTTTCAGTTATGGTTGTTGTCCTGCACAATTAATAATGCCTCCATTCACTGTAAAAATGTACAAGCGTGGATGATAAATTATATGGCCACACTACTTACTAACCACCCAAGGGCATCATGTTGCTGGAACAAAACTCAATATCAATTCACGTGTGGGAACTTTTTGAAGCAGTTTAGTTTCTGATTTATGAATTACTCGTATAGAATGTTTGGGTTAATTTCCCCACAACAGATTTCAGTGGCTACTTGTTATGTGTCTTTAAAAGGAATTACAGTAAAGTCCAGTTCATATTAATGTTCACACTGTGATTCTAAAAGAAAACCGTGGTTGCCTTCTCAGATACTGGAATGCAGAAAGTCTTACTATTTTTAGGATCATAGGAAGAATTACATAAAGGGAAATCTGTTTGTAGCTGTGGCTGACAACTTGACTAGTCTCAAACACAGAGAGAAAGATAATAGATGTGAAAAGTGCTCTACCATGAGACAGTACTTTAGCACTTTTTAAAAGGAAAATTATTCTATTTTTATGTCCAGATTTGTGAGGCAAATATCAAGGAACATTTTCTTACATTTCCAAACTAAGAAAGATGCTGTTAATGACTTTCTAGTTGATACTTTCTAACCTATATGTTTTCTTGACATAAAAATAATGGAACAATTGAAGAATGATTGCTGTTTTCCTCTCCAAGTATATTTGTTTAAATGATAATAGTGGTAAAATCAGAGGCAAAAAAAAAAAATTTTTATAAAGACCTCTCTACATCCCAAGCAATATCCTATTACCAAAATAAATAATTCCTCTATCTGGATCTTTCCCTTGGTATTTTACAAAAACAGATAGTGAACACAATTTCATTACCGCCTATTATTTTTAGTCTTTATTTTACCTGCATTCATATTTTAATTCAATCATTCCTTCAACAAATATTTAATAAGGCATCAATAGGCAATTATATAGAGAAATCAAGGAATAAGTTACATTGTTTTATTAGTGGTCTTAGACTATTATGATATATAAGTAAACAAATTCAGATATGGCAATTTAATTTATTCTCTCTTTATATCTGCTTAAGAATGTGAGTAGGGAAAATGATTTTTTGATCAATTATGTCACAATCTGAAAGAATTTAAAAAGGGATGTGTTTTGTTTTAGTAAATTTTTTTTCATTTAAGAATATGCATTCAGGCTTTTAAAAGACTGTATGAATGTATAATTATCATAGAAAAAGGAAATCATATACCCTATGTGCTACTCATGTGCTTTTATTAACATGAAACAAACATCAATCCAAGAAACAATTTTTCTAGGGATATAACAAGCACGAAATATAATAGCTTAATCCTGCCTTTAATTAAATTAGCTTTTTTTGTTTAAGCCAAAGCTTTTCATTTCCCAGTTACATTACAAAGTAGGTGGTTTAAAACAACAGAAATCTACTGTCTCGCAGTTCTGGAGGTTAAAAGTCTGAAATCAAGATGTCAGCAGGGCCCTGCTGCCTCTGAAATCTATGGAAGAATTTGTCATTGTCTCTTCATCAGTGATGGTAGTTTGTCAGCAATCCTTGGTGTTCTTTGGCTTGTAGCTGCATAACTCGAATCTCTGCTTTTATCATCACATGGCATTCTTCCATTGCTTCTCTCTTTTCACAGTCTTCTTTTAAGAACATCATACTGGTTTAGGAATCTTCACATTTATTTGACTAGTTACATCTGCACTGACTCTGTTGCCAAATAAGGTCAAATTTTGAGGATACCTTGGGGGCTTGTAATTTTCCAGCATATACTTTTTTTGTGGGTGACAAAATTTGACCTTCAAGACTCTACTTTCTGGCCCCCAAATTTTATTTCTTTCTCACATGCAAAATGCAATTATTCCATCCCAATATTCTCAAGTGTCTTAAACTATTTAAGCATCATCCTAAACTCAAAAAATCTTATGCTTTAAATCATCTAACTCAGCTATGGGAGAGACTTGGGGTGTTATTTTATAAAGGGCAAAGTTCCTCTCCCTCTGTAAAACTGTTAAATCAGAAAGCAAGGTATATATTTCCAGAATACAAATGATGAGACAGACTTTCAGTCCTGGCCAATGGCCCCATTCCTTGGGCCAGCAGCTTTTAGGTTCATGTTAGCAGTGGCAGCCTTATCAGCCTCTGAAACACCCTCATAAAAACATTCTTTTTATGATGGATAAGACACATTTGCAGAAATGGCTCTATCAACCCATGACCTGCCTGTAGATTCCCAGAAGACCAAGAGCTTTAATTCACTTTTGTTCCATCTCTGTCTCCTTCAGGCCATGCTGGCCATTTTTTTACAGTAATGACTGATTTGCTCCATAAGTCATACACTTAATATTTTAGCAAATGGTTGTACAGCCATACCCTTGATGTTCTGTCTAGAACACTCACTTTCTCATTTCTTACAATATATATAAGCTGATAATTTTTCAAATCTTCAAGTTCTGGTTCATTTTTATAAAAGTATTCACTTCTTAACCATTTTCCTCTCATACTTTACTATAGGCAGCAAGGAGAAATTAGGCTATGTTTTCTACGCTTTGCTTAGAAATTTTCTCACATGAAAAATATCTAAATTCATCACATACAAGTTCTATTTTCCTACCAATGGTAGAAAATAATTCAACCATGTTCTTTGCTACTTTATAAGAAAAACAGCCTTTGCTCCAGTTTCCAATAACACATTTCTCATTTCCATCTGAGACCACAACAAAAGCACCTTTAATATTCTGTTCCATAATATTACTGATATTGTTATAAGGATAAATAGAATAAATACTAAGATTAATTTTGCATTAAATTATTTTGCTACATGTAGTGTTTTGGAATTGTGATATCTCAATAAAATATCTCCTGAGTTTGGGGATTTGCATAGTCTACTGTTGTAGAAAATCCTGGTGAGGTCCATTGACAAACCTGGGGCTTTTTTCTGGTGTAAGAGAAGTGACTCCAAGGTATAGCAGGGATGCCTATACATCTTAGGGACCTGCCTCACTCCCCACAAAGCATGGATATAAAGAAAAATCTTGACTTCAAGGAAATTTCAAGCCCCCAACTAGCCTTGAAAAGTAAATAAGCAACCTGATAAATAAGAAGATAGACCAGGAACAGTGGCTCATACCTATAATCCCAGAATTTTGGGAGACTGAGGTAGGAGAATTGCTTGCTCCCAGGAATTTGAGACCAGCCTAGGCAACATAGCAAGACCTCATTTCTACAAAAAAATTAAAAAATTAACCAGGCCTGGTGGTGTACACCTGTAGTTCCAGCTACTTGGGAGGCTGAGGTGGGTAGATAACATAAGCCCAGGAGGTGAAGGTTGTGTTGAGCCATGATCATGCCACCACACACTCCTGACTGGGTGACAGAGTGAGACTCCAACTCAGAAGAAGAAGAAGGCGGGGAGGCGGGGAAGGAGAGGGAGGAGAAGGGGGAGAAGGAAGAAGAAAAAAAAGAAAATAGCATAAAACAATAGCCAAGAAAATTAGAGTCATAAGATGTTTTGTTCCTTACAGAAACTAAAGATAAAATTTTAACAAACGTCCCTGGGTTGTTTTTCAGAAACCTGAGTGCCCACCAAATGAAAAATGCCATCAGTTGACATGCAGACCTCAGATAAGGGAGAAATAAGGACTGAATGCTGACTGCTGTTTTTTGTTCTAAATTTCTCCTCCAGGGGCCTAGATAAGATCATACCTACAGGCCAGACCTTAATATTCCTTTCTTCTGACCTCAAGTTTTATACAAAGCTTTGCTTTCTTACCCAATCACAAATCTTTGAATCTGCCTACGACCTGAAGCCCCCACTTCAAGAATCCTGCCTCTTTAGGCCAAACTAATGTACAATCTTCATGTATTAATTTGTGATTTTGCCTGTAACTTCTGATATCCTGAAATTCTTCCTTGCCTTTAAAAACTCTTGTTTATTATATAACCAATCAGAGAAGTTGGGTCTTAAGTGTGAACTGTTCAATTCTCCTTTCTTAGGGGCCTGCAAATAAATGTGCTCTCTTCTCTCACTACAAAACCTCAATATGGACAATTGGTTTTAATGTGCTGGGTAGGTGGACTTGAGTTTTGTCCAGTAACAACTCTTCAAGTGAAAGCAATCATTGGTTTCCTTTCCTAAACATCAAAATACAATTTTTTATTCATGTCACAAGACCACTCACTGACTTCTATCACATAAACTTGTAATGCCCTTATTAGACTCTTTGTCCTGTGTTTTTCTTAAAAGTGAATACTAACTCAAGAATGCAAAGATAATAATGTCATTGGTTTAAAATTAATTTAATATATGTGTAGGGTAAAAAATAGAGATGCTTTTTCCTATTCTTAGGAAGGTATTTATTTGGTCGATTTAATTTACTTACCTCTGTATGGCAAATTACACCACCTTTCATCATAGAACAGGCACATGATTTTGGGTGCTTCTATCATTTTGTAATTATTATTGTTGTTGAAAGAGGAAACTCAGTGGACATCTCAAAGAGTCTAGATTTTTATTTCTAAAACCCTAAAACACCATCTATTCTCTAAAATTGTATATATAAATTACTGTTGTGCTGAAGTGTTTGAGTGTTATTCTAGCCAAATTTAAGACAATTACAATGTTCCCAAATCATTCCAGAGAATAGTTCGTTCTCAAAATTTTAGACATGATTCACCTATGCCACTCTATTTAATCCACTGCAACAAGTAAGAAAAATGTGAGATTTATGTAAATATTTTTAGAATAAATATTTATTACATAATCTTAACGTCGATATTTTGTTGTGTTTTTACTTTTATTATCACTGGTACTGTTCTTACTCTGGAAGTTATGACATTTAAATTGGCTGCTGCCAGTTAACACAAGGGCAGGCTCTGGTCCTTCCATTCAAGGTTAGGAGGACATCTCAGCCTCTACTGTCTTCATCTCTGAGCATAGTCATGCCAACAGAGATGAATTTAAAAAGACCATGAGATATTTTTCTGTATGAATTTTTTAAATATGTTGGTAAATATTGTTGTGTTTTTTAAAACTTCTTAACTACTACAAATTTATTTCTCCAAAGGTTGTGTGATGTTATTATTAGTATTAGCCTCACTACATATGTACTTTAGGCTATTCATTTCTAAATAATCTTTTAAGGGCTATGTGGAAATATTCTTTGGTTTACAAAGGACAGTTTAATATACTATAATGTGTTCTTTCAAGGTGATAATGAACAGAGTTGATTGTTTCACCTGACTTAAGTTGTTATTATAATTCTTAAATGACTTAAGATCAGCCCTGGCCCCACCTATGATTCTGCCCTAAGAGTCCCAAAGTCACAGAGTGCTATGACTGACATTATCTTAGAAATTAAAAAAAAAGAAAAGAAATCCTCGGCATCTCTGCCACCTGTCTTTGTGTCTTGTTATCCACTTTACCATTCTACCATCTGTCTCACCGCCTAAGTGACCTGTAATTAAGGACTTTGAAGAAAATCCACTCTTAAGTTTTGATTGAATGCAGTCTTTCATGGCCCTCAAAGTATAATGCTGCTTCTGTTCTTGCTATTACTCAAGAATTCTTTTGCATGTGGGTTAGAGAAGAATGGCGTGTGCACAGAATAACCTTACTTCCTTAATAACACTAATTATGTATTTTGTTTTTCAAAAGCCAAAGTTATATGACAACCACACAGCTGCTTCCCTAAGAAAGAAAAGAAGCATGTTTTAGCAAATGATTAAACCGGTGAAGATATTTTGGTTTGTAATATTTGCCTGCTGGGAATATGAAACAATTTTGTTTTTCCTCCACATGATTTCCTAATACCATAAAGTTACTTTTCATTTTCTCTAAAGGTTCATAATATCATTCTCTTTTTAGTATATTTCGAATGTAATATAGAATGTTTGGGTCATATAGGATATTTGTTTTGAAAGGAAAACAAAAATGACTAATTTGAAAAACCTGTTTAAAAAGACCAATTATACATTATGAATAATGTAAAATTTCATGAATTTTATTTTAATATCTGTATTCCAAATGCCAGATGTTCCATAATGATAAATCCTGTGAGAGGAAGAAGTTTTCTCACTTTCTTTTTAATGATTTCAAAATTTATTCAACTCACAGATTTGTTAAAAACACTGCAGATATCTACTTGAATTTCCATATTTTGAGCTTCTTAAGCCAACATACTGCCATTTGGAGTAACATTTATGGCAAATTAAACTATATAATTTAGAAGCATAAAGTCAAACATCACTAAGTAAAAGGGAGATAGGGAAAAGTGTTTAGATTATTCCAAAAACTTTGAGTTAACTCTCACTTTTAAAAAGTCTTGTCATCTTTAGAAACAACATGCTAACTATTTTTAATAGACTATCATCTGAAGGATTGTAAATATGTCTAGGCACTTAGATGCTGCTTGAAGTCACAGCACAGTCCCTTCCCCTTGAACACCTGTCTAGGCAAGGAATTGTCTACACTGCAAACCCTCCAATCCACTTTCTGATAGTTGTTATTGTTAGCGTAATCTTACCTAGTAGTGAATGCAAATCTCTATTCCGACTTCCATTTTTATGCAGAAGTTTTTAATACCTTGAGAGGAAGATATTTCTCAAAGTAAGCCCTCCTTCCCATCATAGTCCATCCACAATGTGAATACCAATGTTCTTTTCTAAATTAAGTGTTTCCAAGTCTTTCTACAACTCTGAAATGACAAAACGTTTTTTAATCCCTTTTATCATCCTTCTGGTACTCTTAGACATTTATTTTTATTATAATATATTGACACATTGTCATATTATATGAAACAAATTGATCTTTACCAATATAAGCTGCTACTACTAACCATCTGAGTGAGTTATGAAGAGAATCTTATGATGAATAAAACATTTGGGGTATGAAAAGAAGCCTTAGTGGATACACCTAATTCATCAGTGCTTGTGAAAAAAAAAAAAAAGAATAAACACACTGAGCTACTAAAATCATGTGGACCGCCAACTATGAGAGTTTTCAGCATCTGGATATATAGTTAAATTATATAATCTCGCTTCTATTCAAGAGGGGCTATAAATTAAGCATTGAATATATCTCTACTTGTCAAATTAACTATAACTCTTTATGAGATATATATGAGATATATATACCCACACACACATATATACATGTATGCACATATGCATGCATACTTACACATATATCCACATAGGACATGGTATACACAGTCTGTTGTCTGAGGAATTTTCTGAGATATGGCTCAAAATCACTGATTTTCATATTTACACTGGTTGGTTGATGACAAAAAACAATTAATTCCAATAGAGTAAAGACAGCATAAAAATATTGGCTTTCCCCTTTCCTTATTGTTTATTCTTCCTCACTCACTTTGGATAAATCAATGAACAGAAATGAAATGAGCGTGTGAGACTTTTAAAGGCCAGCTGCTGCTGCTGGCATGTATTTGAAGCTAATGGCTAATCTTCAAGTACAGTGCCGATTTTGCGAAAATCTGAATCCTCTTTCATTCTGACAGCCTAAGTTTCTGAGCCAAAATCAGGGGACAGTTCTTGGATTCCTGAATCTCTTATTTGGGAGCAGTGTAAGATAAACAGATGCAGTGTAGGACAGAAAGAAAATGTTGTTTGCCCTCAGACAGTTCTGAATGATTTTTTATCTTTAGTTCACATTATTTTTTAAAAATATCTAGATAATTATCAAAGATGTACTCTATATTCAGATGCTGAATATGTTTGATTTTCATTATTTTTATATATAAACCAAAAATATTTAAAATCAAATATACTATAACATCATTTTACTTATATGTGTATAATATTCACTTGATTTAATTTTGCATTATTACATTTTGCATTTGATGCTTCTGTTATTTTTCAGTAATTTCCAAATGACGTAATCAAGACTCTGTAACACAGAACATTATTATACATTAGTGTGCATGGTTTTTTGTCTGTTACAAAACTAATGTATTTGATTTTAGTCATAATGGTATTTAGACTTTGATTTTCAGTTTTTCTGAATTTTAGAAAATATTCATCTAGCAATGTCCAAATGAAACAAACAAATTGGACAATTGACGGACAGTTTAATGAAATAAACTGCTCAAGCTGATGGCTTTTTGCGTTGACTGGCAATCAATTTGGTGAATTATGTAAGACATTTTCACTGTCCACCTGCCATTTTACTTCTCTTGAGGACTCACAAGAGTTGCCAAAACAGATTAAGAAATGCAGTTTGTGCATTCATTATTAGTGTTTGTATATGTATAGGTGTGCTTTACATATATATGCATGCACATGCATATTTATGTCCTAAGTGTCTACATGTGTACATGAAAACATGTGTATCTATGTAATTGTTCCACAAATAAAAAGAGTTTGACTACATTGGAATAGAGGGAAAGAACATAACACATAGGTCACACACAAAATGTATATATAATACATTTGTATGTATGTCTAAATAATATAATTTTATATGGTGAGCATATGTAAAGCCTAGATGATAATTGTTTACATTAACATTTTAATGTATATCATTATAAATCACTAGTGAAATTTTATTTCTCACACAGTGACACATTATAAAATAAATCTGTATAAAAAATCTGAATAAATTTTCTCCTTATTAAAATAATTTAAAAAATAATAAAATGGGGATAGATATACTAAAGCTTCATGAAACATTAAGGCAGAAGTATTTCTACTAAGGACACAAATTATATAATTATGATGATGTTCGGTACAATTGATTCAGAAAAATATAGATGATATAATGTACATAAAAAGATGCAAAAATATCATTTTTTTAAAAAAGATTTAAATTAATGTATGTAAAACCTGTGGAGATAATTCAGAAAAACAATTTAAAATGTCATGCAACAGCCTTCTATACCCCAAAGCTTAGTAACTATGCTATCATCCTTAATAACTCCTTCATTCAAATGGGATGAATCAACCAAATTTCTGGACAATGTTTGGTGATTTGCTTACTTACTTTCCCTCTATTTTCTTGCTCTCTCCCAATGTTGCATTTCAAACTCACCCTTGCAATGTCTGGTCACTTCTGCCTTCATTTCTAGATTAAGTATATTCACAGAAGCTTTTTTTTTTTTAACCTCTGAGATCATAATTTATCCTCATGTTCTATCTTCTTCCTTTTCTGTATACATTAATTCTACTGTTCATAATTAAAACATGTTACTTATTAATATTTTCAACCGATTTTTCCATCAATTTATCCTATATACTGATATAGTTTGGATGATTGTCCCTTCCAAATCTCATGTTGAAATGCAATCCCCAGTGCTAGAATTGTGGCCTGGTGGGAGGTGTTTGGATCAGAGGGATGGATTCCTCACGAATGACTTGGTGCTATTCTTGCCACAGTAAGTGAGCTTCCACTCTATTAGTTGATTCATTGATGAGACATCTGATTGTTTAAATGAACCTGACCTCCTCTCTCTCTTGCTTCTACTGTCAGCATGTAACAAGTCTGCTCCCTCTCTGCCTTCCACAATGATTCTAAACTTCCTGAGACCTCACCAGAAGCCTAGCATAAGCTGGCACCATACAGAACTGTAAGCCAGGTAAATCTTTTTTGTTGTTGTTGTTGTTTTTTGAGTTGGAGTCTCACTCTGTCGCCCAGACTGGAGTGCAGTGGCCGCTCCCGGCCACCGCAGCCTCCACCTGCTGGGCTCTGGCGATCCTTCCGCCTCAGCCTTCCAAGTAGCTGGAACTACACGCGCTACCACGCCCGGCTGATTTTTTGATTTATTGTAGAGATGAGGTCTCGCTTGCCCAGGCGGGTCTCGAACCCGCGGGCTCAGGCAATACACTCACCTCAGCCTCCCAAAGGCGCGGGATTACAGGCTGAGCCACCAAGCCCGGCTTTTTTTTTTTTTTTTTAATTAATTACTCAGTCTGTGGTATTTCTTTATAGCAGTACAAACAAACTAATACACATACTCATTTTGCAAATAACCAAACATGGGTCTATCTTATGGTCCATGCCTGCATACAAACTTTAGGACGTTTCTGAAATAATTTTACAACTTAATTGAAGGGTTACAGTAATTAAAGGAAAAAAAAAACACTGTAGCACTTAATATGAATAATTCTGTTTTACAATGTAAATGTAGAAAAAAATCCAAATAACAATAATAAAAGATGTGTTGAATTAGGAATATGTGGGATTTATATTAGATAATTATGAAACTAAATTGAGTATGAAAAGAGAACACTTGAAATGAAAACACATTTTTTTTTTCTTGGACAGAAGCACTCAATTTTGTAAAGATTATAAATAGAGGGTTTTTTCCTATAAATTTGAATTGAATTAAAAACATCTATAAGGTGATAATTGAATTAGAATGCAATTTCTAAATATTATGAATATAATGTTATGAGTAGATATTAGAGGAAATTCTGAAAAATGAATATCAATATTATTAAAACCATGATATTTAAAAATGTTTGACACTAATGCATTAATATATCAAAGATTAAAACTTTACCATGTGAAACCAGAAGAATATGTAAAAATAAAGCAAGAAAAAGAAAAAAATAAGAATACAGGTCAAAAACACCTATTTGCCATTTTTATACATTAATTAAATCACTTCTAAAAGTAAAAGACAACATCATTTTTTAAAATCAGAATTCAATATTGTACTATAAGTTTTTAAACTAAAACAAAATGACGCAGCTAAGTTGGATCTAAGAAACTTTAATGTAGATCTCTCAGGCTGATTTCTGAGACTAAGAGACCAAGAAGATAAAACATAAACAACATAAAAAGGGTTTGAAAAAACAGTGTAATACTTTTATAGATACATTTGTACTCAACAAACTAATAACTAATTTTCTTTTCAAAGACACGTAAACCATACATACAATTTGACTATATGCCAGATCACAAAATAAAGATCAACAAATTTCAAAATTCATCTTTTTGGAAACCAAAATACAGTGCAATAAAATTAGACCGCTGTAACAAAAAAGTATATACTAATTTTTATGACATAAATATATCCTTACAATAATTAAATGAAAGTTAATTTTCATACAGACTCTTCAAAAGAGAAAATAGTCAACATGCAGAATACAGAAATGCATTTTTTTCTTTAAAAAAAGTAAAAATACATGCATCTAAGTTTTCTACTCAAAGTAAATAACTAAATATTAAAGTAAAATTTATAATACTCATAACACAAAATTTTTTAAATAACATGCACAAAACAGGCAATATTGATAAAGAAATAATATGTCATCTTGCATTTTAAAAACATACAACAGAATAAAACTAGAAATAATAATAATGTACATATATAATATTTAAATGTTCAAAAGATGCAAAAATTTAAAAACTGGCAAATTTTTTTCAGAAATATCAAATATATGAACCACAAACACTCATAAAATAATCATGTGAGTACTCAAAAACTACTCCATAGAATGAAATCTTGCCAAGGTAGTCCATTAGGAATTAATTCTATCATTTATTCAAAATATATATATATACAACTCTTGAAATACTTTAAAGCAGAGAAGAATCCAGAAGTTATTATAATTTACTTTATATAGCTAAGATAACTTTAAATTAAATATGAAAAGTGAATGAGAAAAACATAAACTCCATTTATATACAAAGAGTATAGATGAATAATACATATGGTCAAATAGAAACTATTTTACGATTGCTAAGTGTATAGCATAATAGAAAATGTATATCAAGCATATCAAGAAACTGGGTGAAAACTTTTAAAAAGTAATTAATCAACGAATCTTATGAAAATAATTGATAGAAGTTAAACAGGGCCAGGTGCGTTGGCTCACATCCACCTGTAATTCTAGCACTTTAGCAGGCCCAGGCAAGAGGAATACCCGAACCCAGGGGTTCGAGACCAGCCTGGGCATCTTGGTGAGACTTCGTCTCTACAGTAAATTAAAAAATTAGCCGGGTGTGGTGGTGCATGCCTGTAGTTCCAGTTACTTGGAAGGGTTGAAGTGGAAGAATCACCTGAGTCCAGCAGGTTGAAGCAACAGTGGCCATAAGCATGCCACTGCACTCCAGCCTGGGCGACAGAGTGAGACTCCAACTCAAAAAAAAAAAAGAAGCTAAATAGCCTATCAGAAAGAACAAAATGAGACGTTAATATTGAACCAGAAGAGTATAAAATAACATCAATAACATAATTTACCTAAAACAACACAAAAGAAAAGAAAAAAGTTACCTGGAAAATTATTAAAGCCAGAAATTTTAGGAAGCTTGTTAAAAAAAAAACATGCAAAATTAAATTGCTTTCTTATATAAATCGAGTAGCAAATTGGAAATGTCGCAGAAAATACTTTAATGATCATTGGATCAAAATAGCAGCAAGTATTAAACAGCATTAAACTTAATCCATATAAGATGTTTTCAGGTTCTTTACCAAAAGACATAATACCTTAGAAAACTATAATATAAATACCGTATATAAGATGCCAATGCATAGAACTATTTAACAATGCAAAACAACTAATGCTTCCTTTTTATCTACACATTTAATGCAATATCGCTCACAAGCAAATTCTAAAATGTATTACTATTTTTAAAAATTTGAAAAATAATGAATGAATTGAAGAGATAAGAAATCTAGAACGTAAAATTGTAAACAATGAATAAAAGTATTTCCAAAACGAGGTCTTGGTACAGAAACAAACCAAACAGAGATTTAAAAAAATACAGAAAGAAAAAGAATCTAGAGGCCAAAACCAGCATAATATTAATTCATTCCCTTATTAATTAAATTATAATTTAGCATGCAGAAACTGTCTTCTTGTTCATAGCACATTCATTATCATTACTGGAAAAATAATGAACAGTTTGTTGCATTATTTTTTTTCACATTATCCCTAATCCCCATAGTATTTTCCCTAACACCAATAAGTAGATGTCATACTCAAAAAAAAGTTATGTGTCCATGAGTATGTAAATAAGACTTTGGTTAAAATGTTCAGCCTGAGCATGCATATTTAATCTACATGAATATTTTCATATACCTTTTTTACTCTAAATTTTACTTACTCATTATTATATGTGTTAGTTCAATCCATGTTGCTGTGTATGCATCTAGTTTGGTACTGACTACATTCCATAATGCTCATCTGATTTTCTCATAGTGATGAAAAAGGTAGATGTTTTCCAAATTCTCATTTATTTTACAAATGTCTAAGTTTTCTTATGTTCTATGCAATAATTTTTCTTGAATGCATACTTTGGATATAGATCTAGGTTGAAGCTTGCGGAATACACATAGCTGTGTTCATTAAGTACTGCCAGATGGCTTTTCAGATTTGTTAACAAATGTATACTCCCACCAGAGATGCTGGATGTACTCTACTTTCCAAGATTTTCATCAAAATTTGGTGTTATTTAACTTTTTAATTTTCAGCAAATATGGCTGAAAATTTAAAGTTATGTGCTAAGTTTAAAGTCTTGTGTTTTTAAAAAAATAATAATCACATTTCTCTGATTACTTGTGAGTCTAGCCAGTTTTATATTCTTTATTTATAAATAATGTGATCCCAGTCCATTTAAGATTCATTTCACCATCAATGATGTGACTTAATTAAACCATATTGCACATTATAAACTACATCAAATTCCAAGTGGTTAAAATACGAAAATAATAATTTGTCATTACTTAGTGGACATATAATACTTATTAATCATTTATTGCCCATCTATTAATTGCCTAATTGTATCTTTGTATATATATCTATTTGTTCTTCTATTCCTGTGTCTATGAATTATAAATTTATCTTTGATGATCTCAATTATATGCCTGTCAGAAAAAGATAATAATAAAAATAATATAGCTAAAAAATAATAGCTTATATTTCTTAAATACTATAGTCCAGGCAGTGTTTTATCACTTTCCCTGTACTAACTTAATTTATCTTTATTAAAATGTTGTGATCACAATATCCCTGGAACATATAACTGATATACAGGGTGTTAAGAATTATGCCAAAGACACAAATATAATAAATCATGATCCAGTATTTGCACACCAGCAATGTGACTTGAGTCTATGCCCTTATATCTACATTAGAGTTATTCTGAAGCATTCTGCACATGCTGCCAATGTTTTATATATATATATATTATATATACATCTATAGTGTGTGAGGATATCTGTAATTAATAGATTTATTCTATAGATTTATTCATTAAACAAGTAAATAAAATAGTTAGGCTTAATATACTAGGAGTAAATTTAACAGAAGTGCTAAAAAATGTCTACAAGAATTATTTTTTGTTTCTGTAAAAATGTACTTGGTATTTTGATAGAGATTGCATTTCATCTGTGGATCACTTTAGGTAGTATGTCCATTTTAGAAGTATTAATTCTTCCAGTTCGTTAACTGAGATATCTTTTCATTGTAGACATCTTTTAGCACTTCTGAAAACTACAAATACTGACAAAAGAAGTTGAAGAGAGGCCAGGTGCAGTGGCTCATGTTTGTAATTCCAGAACTTTAGGAGGCCAAGGTGGGAGGATCTCTTGAGCACAGGAGCTCAAGACCAGCCTAGGCAACATAACAAAACCTTGTCTCTACCAAAAAGTCAAAAATTCACTGGGCGTGGTGGCACACCTATAGTCCCAGCTACCTATAGTCCCAGCTACTTGTAGTCTCAGCTACTGGAGAGGCTGAGAAGAGTGAAGCACTTCTGCACAGGAATTCAAAGTTGTGGTGAGCTGTGACTGGAGTTGCACTCCAGTCTGGGTGAGAGTGAGACAATGACTCAAAAAAAAAAAATTAGGAGGAAACAAATGAATAGAAAGAAATGTTATGCTCATGAATTGGAATAATTAATATTGTTAAAGTGACCATACTATCCAAAGCAGTCTACAAATTCAATGCAATCCTTAACAAAATATTGTTACATTTTCACAGAAATAGAAATAAAATCTTATATTTCATATGGTACCATAGAGCCTTTTTATTTATTTATTTATTTTTGAGTTGGGGTCTCACTCTGTTGCCCAGACTGGGGTACAGATCATGGCCTACAGAAAACTTGACTTCCTGGGATCATGTGGTCCTCTGGGTCAGCCTCCTGAGTACCTGGGGCCACAAACTCCCACCCCCACAAATGGTTAATTTTTTTGTAGACATGATGTCTTGCTCTGTTGCCCAGGCTCAAGCAATTCTCCTACCTCATCCTCCCAAAGTTCTGATTTTACAGACATGAGCCACTGTGCCTGGCCCTGTGTGTCTATTTTTATATTAGTACTCTGCTGTTTTGGTTATTATAGTATATACTTTATATATATATAATATTATGTATTGTATGTAAGTCAGGCAACATAATGCCTTCAACTCTGTTGTTTTTGCCTAGGATTGTGTTGGCAATTCAGGATCTTCTGTGATTCCATGGGAATTTTAGGATTATTTTTTCTGTTTCTGTAAAAATGTACTTGGTATTTTGATAGAGATTGCATTTCATCTGTGGATCACTTTAGGTAGTATGTCCATTTTAGAAGTGTTAATTCTTCCAATTCGTTAACTGAGATATCTTTTCATTTATTTTGTCCTCTTCAATTTCTTTTATCAATGTTTTTTACATCTTCATTGTAGAGATCTTTCATTTCATTGATTAAGTTTATTTCTAGATATCTTGAGGGTTTTTGTAGCTATTGTAAATGGAATTTTTTTAAATTTTTTTTTCAGATAGCTTAATATTAATGTATAGAAACAGTACCAAGCAGAGGAAAGAATTTCAGAGCTTGAAGACCAACACTAGAAGCAAACCAGTCAGATAAAAATAAAGAAGAAAGAATATCAAAGAATGAACAAAGGCTTCAAGAAGTATGGAGTTATATAAAGAGACAATACCTACATCCAATAAGAAAAAAAAACAAAGCTGGAGGCATCACACTGCCAGACTTCAAACTTTACTACAAGGCAACAGTAACTGAAACAGCATGGTACTAATACAAATATAGACCAATGGAACAGAATTCAGTACACAGAAATAAAACCACTGGCATGCAACCTTCTCATCTTAGATAAAGCTGACCAAAACAAAAAACAAAAAACAAACAAACAAAAAAACAGAAGTCTGTGGAAAGGATGCCCTATTTAGCAGATTATGCTGGGAAAATTGGCCAGGTGTGGTGGCTCAAGTCTGTAATCCCAGCACTTTGGGAGGCCGCAGTGAGAAGATTGCCTGAGCCCACAGGTTCAAGAACAGCCTAGGCAACTTGGCAAGATCTCATCTCCACATAAATAAAAAATTAGCTGGGCATGGTAGCCACACATCTGTAGTTCAGGCTACTTGGAAGGTTGAGGCAAAAAAGATCTCCTGAGGCCAACGGGTTGACACTGGGGTGGCCATGAGCAAGCTACTGCACTCCAGCCTCGGTGACAGAGAAAGACTCCAACTAAAAAAAAATATATATATATGTATATACATATATATATACCAAAGAATGAAGCTGGATCCCTTCTTACACCATATACAAAAAAAATAACTCAAGATGAATCAGTGACTTAAATATAAAACCTTAAATTATAAAAATTTTAAAGAAAACTTAGACTCTTCTGGACATTGGCCAGAGCAATGAGTTTATGACCAAATTCTCAAAACCAAAAGCAGAAAAAGACAAAATTGACAAGTGAGATCTTAAGAGTTTCTATACAACAGAAGAAATCATCAACCAAGTTAGCAGGCAACCTACAGAATGGGAGAACATCTTTATAGATGATGCATCTAACAAATGCCTAATATCCATAATCTACAAAAAAATGTATCAACAGAAGAAAAACAAACATCTTCATTAAAAAGTGAGCAAAGAACATGAACAGACACTTCTCAAAGAAAGACATACAAGCAGCCAAAAACCATATGAAAAAATGTTCAACATCACTAACCATCAGAGAAATGCAAACCCAAACCACAACGAGATACCATGTCATACACTTCAGGATGGTTTTTTTATCAAAATGTCAAAAATCCACAGATGTTAGTGAGGCTGCAGAGAAAAAAAGGACACTCTTACCCTTTTGGTGGGAATGAAAGCTATTAAATCCATGTGAAAAGAAGTTTGAAGATTTCTCAAATAACTAAAAATAGTGTTTTTAATTACCCTACTAGGTAAATATCCAAAGGAACAAAAATCACGGTACTAAAAAGCCTTTTGAACATACATGTTTGTTGCAGCACTATCCACAGTAGCAAAATATTGGAACCAACCTAGGTGCCCATCAATGATGGATTGAATAAGGAAAACATAGTACATGTGCAACATGGAATACTATGCAGTTATAAAAAAGAACAAAATCATGTACTTTGCGGTAACATGGATGCAACTACAGATCATCATCCTGAGCAAATTATCACAGAAACAGAAACCTGAAGACCACATATTCTTCCTAATAAGTGGGAGCCAAACACTGTATGTACCTGAGCACAAGGATGGAAACAATAGACATTGGGGCACTCCTAAAGGGCAAGGGACGGAGAAAGGATAAGGACTGAAAACTACCCCCTGGGTACCATGTCCACCACCCAGTCTGAAAAGAAGCCCAAGCCTCAACATTACACACTATTCTTATGTAACAAACCTGCACATGTACCCCTTGAATCAAAAGAGAAAAAGAATTCTCAACTGTTCCCCTACACCTCAAAATTTATATTTTTGTTGCCTCGATTTACATCTTTTTTATTGTATATTACTTAACTACAATTTGTAGCTGTTGTATTTGATCACTTTGACTTTTATCCTTCATAGTAGAGGATTAAATGATTTACACGAATACAGTACTAGGGTATTCTGAGTTTGATTATGAATTTACCTCTAATGGTGATTTTTATGTTTTTATGTGTTTTTTGATATTCATTATAGTCTTTTATTTACAGTTGTAGCACTCCCTTAAGCATTTCTAGTAAAACCAGTCCAGTGATGATAAATTCCTTCAACTTTTGCTCGTGTGATAAAGTCTTTATTTCTCCATTATTTTTGGAGGATAGCTTTTCTGGATATACTAACTAATCTTAGCAGAAAGTTTGTTTTGTTTTGTTTTGTTTCTTTCAGCACTTTAAGGAGCATATAATATGCAAATTTTCTGCTGAGAAATCCAATAGTAGTCTCATTGACACTCCCTTGTACGTGACTTAATGCTTTTCTTTTGCAACACTGAGGGTTGTTTGTCTTTGACTTTTGATGGTTTGATTATAATATGCTTCTGAGAGGAGGTCTTTGGGTTGAATCTAAATAGGTACTCTGAACTTACTGGATCTGGATGTCACAATCTGAAAACTTATGAAGTTTTGACCTATTATTTCATTAGACACAATTTCTGTGTCTTTTTTCACCTCTTCTCTTCTTGTCATTTTTGTAGTGTGAATATGTGTTCATGAAATGGTGTTCCATAACGCCTGTATACTTTCTTTATTTTATTATTCTCATTTCTTTTTTTTTTTTCTCCCTGACTAGTTTATTTCACAAAACTGGTCAAGTTGAGAAACTATTTCTTCTATTTAATCAGTCTGTTACAGAAGTTCTCATTTGTTGAATTATTATTGAATTTTTAACTCCAAAATTTTTGGGTTTTTATGTGTCTTTTTGTTAGATATAAAATCTTAAATTCTTAATTCAAATCATAATTTTTTTATTTTATTGAGTTATTGTTTCTATTTTAATGAATCTCATTGAGTTTTTTAGATTATTTTAAATCCCTTATAGCCAAAATTTCCTTTTTTGGTGGCCTGTTACTGGAAAATTATTAAGTTGCTTTGGGGGTGTTATGATTTCTTGTTTTTTTGTGTTTCTTGTTTCCCTACATTAATATCTGCACATCTAGTGGACAGTCCCTTCTCCCAAATTTATGTAATAGCTTTTGTTGGAAGAAATGTTGGTTCTGAGAGGACCATGGTGCATAGTCTCTGGGCAATTTACTTAACTCTAATCTTTGTCTGAGAAGTCTATGTGTCAGATTGATTGACTTTGTACTGGTTTATTTATTGTGCATGTCTTTCTGATCTCTGGTGACTGAGGTGCCACTTGGGTTGGAACACTGAGGTCCTGGTCATTCTTCCTGGCCTAAGCTCTAAGCTGCTGGAGTTATGGTGCTGCAGCCAGGTTTGGAGTGCTGCAGTCAACTGTGTAGGTATCATAGAATGACAGACAGGCTTCAGGTATGTATAGATGAGGTGGCCACTGGTCCCCAGGGAAGGACATACTTTAGCAGTGGGTCTAGTTTCAAGATTATGCCATGCCACAGCAGTTATGGTCAAGTGATTGGAAAGTGCACAATGTGGGTTCCCACTTGAAGGAAATGCAGCCATGTGAACTCTAGGTAACGTTTCAAACTGGATTCAGGACTTGTGATGTCTGTAAGCCTCTCTTGTGGCAAAGAATTCAGGAGTCTCCGGTAGTTATGGTCACAGCTGGGAATGGCTCAAACTTACCTTTTTTTTTCAGAAGTCTCCCTTTGTGTTGAGACAATCTCAGTGGGAGCAGTAGTGTAGCAGAGGTAGGGTGCTTCATTCCCCTGTCTGTGTTGCTATCTTGGACTTTGAGGTGTCACAGAGACTTTGCCACACCCCCTGGTGCTCTCCAACATAATTCTTTAATCAGTCCAGTTGAAATATAATTATTTATTTATCATTCGGTCTCTTTTTCTGAGTGGGGTTGATGAGCACCAGGCAACTCTAGTTAGTCATCTTGCTAACATCCTTTTTGTACTTTCTTTCTAAAAAGCCGTTTTCCTGCGTTAAGATTAAACGGTTATATTTATGAGTCTATCATCCAATATTTTCTGTAATTTCCTTCATGCTCTTAACCTATTTTTACATATTTTATAACAAAATATGGGCTTTTTTCTTAAATGTGGTGAGCCAGTTTGTCTTAGACTATTGACAATTATTCCACCAGTTCTTTCATTTATTTGTGATGTTACCATTATCATATCTACCTATGTGCATTTGTTTCTGAGCTCTCTAGTATTGTCCGTTGGTGCTTTGATTAATGTTTGGTGGAACCATTTTTTAAAAAATACAAGTTTTTGCAATAGATTCTTGCATCTACTGAAATGATTTTTATTTCTTTGCTCTTAAGAAATTAGTAATAGGCTTTTATTCTTTAAAAATTATTAAGGTGAAGAAGAGTTCCTTAGAATTCATGTATGAGTATTTTCTAAGTAAAATATACTTTATTCTGTTACTGAGGTGGGGGATTAACAGTTTTATAGTATTAAAATGTTTAATCCAGCCGGACTCGGTGGCTCAGCCTATAATCCCGTGCCTTGGGAGGCTGAGGTGAGTGGATTGCCTGAGCCCGCGGGTTCGAGACTCGCCTGGGCAGGCGAGACCTCATCTCTACAATAAATCAAAAAATCAGCCGGGCGTGGTAGCGCGCGCCTGTAATTCTGGCTACTCGGAAGGCTGAGGTGGAAGAATCGCCAGAGCCCAGCAGGTCGAGGCTGCGGTGGCCGGGAGCAGCCACTGCACTCCAGTCTGGGTGATCGAGTGGTACTCCAACTCAAAAAAATAAAATAAAATAAAATAAAATAAAATGTTTAATCCATGAATTGGTTTATCACTCCCTTTATTTTTATTTATATATTTATATTACGTATTTACATAACTTTTATTTACTAAATGTCTTGTGCCTTCTTGGTGTATTCTTACATAACTTAATATTTTTCTTGTTTTCATTTTTTAGTAAGTTCTGCTCTATATGAAAATGATTTAATGTTATGAATTGATTCTATATTTGGTAATTATTTTACAGTCTCATTAATACTTAGTTTCAGATTGTGATGAATTTTTAAAACTACAGCCAATATAATCTACAAATAATAAAAATTGTAATCTTCTTTGTATCCTAACAGACATCACTGATTAGTCTTGCAGTAATTTTTTTCTTATTTTAAAATATTAGCAATTCTCAAGTTGAGCATAGCAGAAATGACAGACATACTTTTAAAAATTTTTTTCTAATTTTAAAAGGAATGTATTTTAGTTTACAAATATTCAAGATTTTTAAAAATATAGTTCTAAAAAGGTTAAAATGCTTTTCCTATGTCTTATTGTAAAGTATACTTTAAAAAAGTCACACTTATGATTTAAAATTTGACCAAATATTATTTGAACCCATTGAGATTATTTTCACCTTAATATTTTTTTATGTTACAAAATACATAAATGGTACAGTAGCAAAAAAACAGTTCAAAATTTAAAGAAAAATTGAAGTGAATAGAAAGATTTCTTCCTGTCTATTAGCTTATTCTGATCCCCTCATCCCCAGCACATACCCTTTATCCTGGGATGACATATTCTCATACATGCCTTCTTCTACAGGGTTTTCGCACAGATTTTATATCTATTTTTAACTTCAATATATTCCTCTCACATGTGCAGTACAAATTCAGAGCTCATGTTAGTCATTATTTTTTCCCCACTTGAAAATTTATATTATACATTTAAAATGTTGAATATGTGGTATAAGTATTATGTAGTCAGTAACTGCTGTTGATGTAATTGACTGCATATGAAAAATTAAATTTACATTTCTATTTTTCCTACACAAAAAATAATAGAAATTAAAACACTATATATAGCAAAGCATATAAATTATTGAAAGATATTAGTAATGTGTATTGTTATAAATGAGAAAGAGTTTTTATAAACAGTGTCAAAAAATTAATTCTATCAATATTAAAATAACAATATATAACAAATCATTATATTTGCAATTACTTAAAAATAGATATTCGAGACCCACCTGGGCAACTTGGTGAGACCTCATCTCTACAATCAATCAAAAATTAGCCAGGTGTGGTAGCGCACGCCTGTAATTCCATCTACTTGGAATGCTGAGGCAGAAGGATCGCTGGAGCCCAGCGGGTCGAGGCTGCGGTGGCCGGGAGCGGCCACTGCACTCCAGTCTGGGCGAGAGTGAGACTCCAACTCAAAAAAAAATAAAAATAAAAATAAAAAATAAGAATAGATATTGGAATAAATAATTTGTGATATATTTAATAATGCACAGTATTCATATTTAGGCCAAAGAAAAATGAAATGGAAATATATCATGAGTGATATATTAGTAAATATGATAAATAACAGAATTAGACCTCCACAGAACGACAGATTATAGAAATATTGAATAGACTTTTAAATAAAAACTTTTAATTCATTTGAAAGTAATGAATTAAACATAAAAATATCCAAATATATAAGACTCTGAAACAGACGATATTATTTTTTTAATTCTTTACATGGGATCTCTAAGAGTATACTGAATTTGAAACTTAAAAACATATTGAATTTAATCAGCAAATTCAATGTAGCTGGCAAAGAGCTGTGCTGCACGTTACAATTCAGTCAGAAGGAAACATATAAAAGTAAGTATAATGAACCAGGAGAGAATCTAGCATGTTTGATTGGAGTTACTGTAGAAAGGAACAGAAAGAATGGTGAGAAGACAAAGAAATAATTTGATGAAAAAAATTATTTCTAAGATTCAAATAGCAAAGTCTTAAATAGGATAAATCTGCATGTGGGTCTATCATAATGAAACTGCAGGTCACTAAATACAAGGAGAAGTTTTGAAAAGCAGTGAGACCTGGAATATTAATATGTGGAATGAGCTATTGAAATATTAATACAATATCTTAGGCATTGCTGAGGGAAGAAATTGGTCACCAATTGTGTAATATCCAGAGTATCTGTGATACTCAGGAGCTGAATATTTTTGGAGTATAGATATTATCGTTAAAATGTGTAAGTCCTGCCGGGCTCGGTGGCTCAGCCTGTAATCCCGCGCCTTTGGGAGGCTGAGGTGAGTGGATAGCCTAAGCCCGCGGGTTCGAGACCTGCCTGGGCAACTTGGCGAGACCTCATCTCTACAATAAATCCAAAATTAGCCAGGTGTGGTAGCGCGTGCCTGTAGTTCCAGCTATTTGGAAGGCTGAGGCAGAAGGATCACCGCACCCCTGCAGGTCGAGCCTGCAGTGGCCGTGCGCTCCAGTCAGGGCGACAGAGTGAGACTCCAACTCAAAAAAAATAAAATAAAATAAAATGTGTTAAGTCTAGGATAAAACATAAAATTTAAAAGGTAGCCTTTCAGATAAAATAATAAGATTACATTAATTTTGATCCCGTGTAGTGGTGAGTAGAAAACTAAAGAACCCTGCAAAGTCCAAATGATATCAGTGGGGAAAAAAGCATAAAAAGATTGGTTCTGGAAACACGCAAATTCAGATGGTAGAAATGAATTCTAATATGTAGAAAATTACCAACAAAAAAAGGTCTAAATTGGGACATACGAGGCAGAGGAATATTTAAAATAGTATTATACCAAGCAAATCAAAGTAAACAAAAATTGTCGTCGTTACAATAATATTAGACAAAAATAAACTTGACAGCCAAAAGCATTATTAGGCATACATAAAGTCATCTCTCTATCAATAAACCAGACAAAAGCAGTAATGGGAAAGAAAAATGACAATTTAAACTCACTTATGAATGTTGATACAAACTTTTAAGTGAGTTAACAACAGTTAAAAAATAGCTTTGTTGTATTTATCTCAGGAATGCAGGAGAAATTTAACACTAAAAAATTGTAATGTAAATTACCTCATTAAGGATCAGTAGAAAAAATTTCTTTTGATTATCTCAATATATCTATAGTAGTCATTACATAAAAAATTGCAAATTATACTAAAATAAGTTAACTGGAAGTAGAAGTGTAATTCATTACCTTATAGTAGTCATTAAATAAAAAATTGCAATTTATACTAAAATATGTTAACTGAAACTAGAAGTGTAATTCATTACAACAAACAGAGTTAATTGTGAACACTTGTAAGCTTTCTTCTTTGTAGGAGGATTAGCAACAATATACAGTTGTGTTCTATGATCTGTTCTCTACTCGGTGGCACTGGATGTCTTGACAGTGCCATCAGATACCCTTCTCTAGTGCTGATACCAGCTCATAAGCTCTCCTACACCCAAACAAGATACTTAAGAACTAGAAGGGACAAACACTGACCACAGCTGACTGCTTCGCAGACTTCCCATCAGCAGAGTGTATACAATTTGCAAGCTATAAAATACAACCAAAGAGGTCTGTATGTAAGAAAATCATGTGTTCCTATATGTCAGCAATACATATTTGAAGTGTGTCCTGAAAAGATACCACTTAAAATAATACTTATAAATATATCTAGCATAAGTTTATTGATGAGATAAGGCAGGAAAAAGGCATTAACAAGCTGTATAATTTGAACAGGACAAAGGCAGCTAGTAGGACCTTTGTTATGTAAAGAGAGGTGTTGGTAACTCAGGAGGAGAAGTAATACGTATCCAACAATGATGCACAGTGAGTAAATCGAATTTATTTTTTTTTAAAAGGAAACAATGTAAGGATAGAACATAGCAATTTAGATGAGAGTCAGGTCATGAATGGCTTGTTATATCAGCTCACAGAAATGGACTTTATTCTACTGTCAGTGCTGAATTAATGGAACTTGGAAAACTGATTTAACACAAGCAAAGCTATATTTTAGAAAGAAGAGTATTCTAGTAGATGGACTGAAGCAGGGAGAGCCTAAAGAGAGGAAGCCCATTTAAGCCTATCTTCTCTATAACATTTTAACAGATATTAAACTTTCCAGTAAAATTACTTTCGCAATCCATAACCACTCAAGCAGTACTGCTCTTAGAATATGCTTCATGACATGTTTTCCTTCAGCATATTTATTATTTTTGTAGCCTATAAACCTCTTCATACGTCTTCTTAAAATGGCAATCACCACTACAAAAATTCTCAGCATGTCTTATTAATATTGCAATAACCATTAAGACTATGCAACATATATCTGAGTAATATAGCAATAACCATTAGCTTACTTTAATGCTAATGAAATATATAAACATGTCATTGTAATATATATATTGCTAAGTCCATGTGCATTCATTGGCTGATGACTTTAATAGTATAATGGAAAAGGAGATAAGCCATAGAGTGCAAAGACATGGCCTTTGGAGTCAGGCAGGCCTGCACTTAATTTCTGACTCTACAATTTTCTAATTGAGAACCTGAGTGAGTTATTTCTGCTCCCTTGGATTATGTTTTCTCATCTTTACAAATGTGGATGGTGATGAATTTAATCCTCCTACAGTGTGACTTCTGAGAGATTCCCAGCCTAGTTACTGGTATATTATAGATCCAAAATAATATGAGTTTCCTTCAAATTCCCCTTAAAACTACATGTACAGTGGCATAGTGACAGGGAAAAGAAAGAGGATAGAAAGGGTTCTGCTCCTGTGTATGGGGGGGTTGGGAGGTGAGAAAAGTTCTACAATCTAAATAATGAAAAATATTAAAATGAGAACTGAAAAAATTAATTATTCTTGCCCAATATATTCAAAAAATTGAAAGCATACCAATGACTGACTAAAGGTTTTAGCAGTTTTCACAAGTCATCGCTAATACTATGGCAGGTTAAATGAAGTCCCTAAAAATAAAATCTGTAAAGTGACACAAAATATTGAGAGAAGTTAAAATTATTCACGACAAATAATAATGCTTTCATGGTAATATGTAATCAATAAGGTATATATCCAGCTTTGCATAACATTTGTTCTTTATAGTAATTACAGTTTTATATATATGATTACCTTTGTTTAAATCCTACAGAAAATACAAGGCCATACATACTATGATTTTAAAAAGAGGTTGTTGTAAGTTTTTAAGTCAATCTTGGAGTTGGCATGAACTGCAGATAACAAATTGGCTGGAGTCTGAATGTGCATGTAACGCATGCACATACGTGTGTGTTTCCATTCAAAAGATAAGAAGACTGTAGTTGGCAGTCAAGAAGAACATTGCAATTGACAAGATAAGATGGTAGAATGAAATAAAGGCAATGGAAACAACAGTAGTGGCCAAAACAACTGATGTATGTCTAACCAGGGGTTCCAGGATAAAGGAATCAAAAGGAACTGAAATCCAGTAACCTGTGTTCACAATCCAATCCCCAGGTAACTGTGGCAATGTGAAGCAAGTTTATAAGCAAACAAGGCATTTATGTGACAGCAAGCTCTGTGATACTCTCCCTTACTGCATGTCAGACATAATTTCAAGTGAGCTATCTAGTTTCACTAGCTAGATATAGGTAATATGTTATGTTAGTTTGGGTCCACTGAGATAAAAATTCCAAAGAAGGATGCCACATGCAAAAGATTTGTTAGTGGGGCAACCCCCTTGGGTCCCCTCCCACTGTGGGAGGTTTTCTTTTCTGTCCTCTTAATAAATCCTGCTTTCTCAAAAAAAAAAATGATTTGTTAGTGGAGTAGTGCAGAAAAAGGGAGGGTTGCTATGGGAGGTGATCACAAAGTCTTAAAATTGCACTCAGCATGGCTACATTTTATGCAACCATCTTCCTGCCTCTAGGCCTCTGGCCTCCAGCTTTGACAGATTCCAAATGGTCTAACCACAAAAGTCCCTCCCTTCCCTTTTGTGAGATCATTTAGTTTAGAAAATACGTAACTGTAATTTTATTCTTTGACCCTTTGTGATGTAAATCTTTTAAATAGCCTTTTGCTAGCTTTACAACCCAGGATTATTTTTCTCTGTGTCATGGAGACCCTACTTTTAAAGTGTAATTAGTAAGGAAGATTGTACCCCTATCTCCTATTCTCTTGGGTGAGTATGCCTTACTCTAAATTGTAAAATCACCTTTCGTTGTGAAAATAGGAGAAATTTTACTTTTCCTTGGGTAAGACCAATTAGCACACATAGATGGGAACTTCTCTCTGGAGTGGTACTCTTGCCATTGTCAGTCATGGGCAGCTCGCGGGAAGTATAGCCATGATCTAAATATTAGTTGTAGAAACAGAGGGCCAGCAGTCATAAGTATCCCACAGTAGGAGATCTGAGCAGCATCTACCATGGCCTCCATACTATTTTCTTGTCTATGCAGGTTCAAAGGGCAGCTCCTCCATGGTTCCTGAGGGCCTTTATTTGGAAGGTAAACTTAGAAGAGGAGGTACTATCCCTCCTTCACCCCTTTTCTGCTGTTGGCTTCATGACTATAACTGTTACTCATCCTTACCTTCCTCTGCTATTCATTCAAATTCCCCTCACCTGTAACTATCACTCTCCTGGTCTTGATGGATTACCTGGCAGTGTAATCCAAGGCTTTCCTTTTGAGGGTCTGAGCATTTAGCAATCATACCTTTCCTTTTCAGGTCAGTGTTGGTGCACATGTTCATTACAATGGGGCACAGAAGGACCAGGATCCGTGTGGCTGGAACATCTGGGTGCTGCACATATTGTTTCTTGCCCCCATTGTATAAATGCAGTCTTACCTTCTCTGCTGATCAGAGTTAGTTACTCCTGCCATGATAGGGACTCTTATTTTCACGTGCTTGTCCCTGAACACAGAGTCCAGTGTGTACTGACAGCAGGCATTGTTTATAGTATAATAGGACCCTTTCTGTGTTCCTTTATAATATTTTGAAAAAAAAAAACAAAATAATAATAATAATAATATTTTGTCTTCTTTGGGGGTTAGACTCTCTAATCTTATAGAGAACACAACTGCATATGTAGAAACTACAAAGTACCCCAGTGTAACATTTAGAGTTATAATAAATGTGACCACTGCTGTTTCCATGCCTCGTGTTTAGAACCCATGTATTCTTTTATTGGTGCCACAGTGGCATATTAATGAGTCTAATGTAGTGATTCCACTGTATCACAAAAGATGTCACCACTTTTTCACAGTGGGAAATCTCAGTTATGGCTTTAGAAGTTGGCTTGGTGTCCTGTGAGGCAGACTGCTTCTGGAAGGTGCTGCATATGCATTGACTAGCTCCTTCCTAGCTACTTCCTAGCTCCTTCTCTGGGAAGTGGTGTCTTGGGTCAGATGCTATGCTGTGTCAGATTATAGGAGTGTGAAACAGGCATTTCCTAAATGCCCAGGCAGTGGTGCTATTTTAGGCTCTGCAGGAAAGATATGAAAAACTCATCTCTGTCAGGACAAGCCTGTAGCTTGTGCAGGTCAGAAAGAGTCCAATGTAGTCAACTTGTCAGCAAGTACCTGGTTAAATTCATAGAAAATAGCACCATGTCAAGGGCCCAGTGTTGGTCTCTCTAGTTTTCATTGTGCCACCTTCATTTTTGAAGTTTGCATTTATCTCTCACTGCTGATATGAACATGTACCCACAAATAAACATTTGACCAAATTAATATTTAAGCATGTTAAATTAAACAGTGCCAAATTTAGTAAAACTTGTATATGAAGGCATGGGCCATTTCAGTACCATGAGATGAATAAAGATTACAAAAATAAAAGTGCTACCTCTTTGAAAGAAGTTATTTTTTAGAATATTAGCCTTTGCCTCTTTGCTCAATATTTTATCTAAAACAAATTAGCCATCACAGTTATTTTTGCACTATGGAGTCTTTATAGATATTTATCTAAAGAAAAACTGTGGTCTACAGTACAGAATCTTGTTAAGATCTTTATATTGTGTCACTCTTAAACATATTTGTTTTTATTCTAAAGACAACTTAAAAAGATGAAACAGGTAAAGGGACAGAAAGAGGAGTGATCCCTTTCCACCCTATCATCAAGGTCATGGTCAACACTCCTATAACAAAAGGCATATTAACAAGAGAAAAACATAATAAGTATATTTGGTCATACTTATATGGGACACGAGAGCCTTCAGATTAAAGACCCAAACATAACAAGAGATGTTATCTGATCTTGTGCTTTAGTTTGATGAAGCAGTGACAGTCATAGAGAAATGGAATTGGACAAAAAAGGTGTAATCTAATTAGTAATAGATGGAGGAGCAAATTCAGTAAACCTTGTTTGTTTGGGTTATTCTTGGCCTTTGTAATGCATTTTTTTCCTTCTGGATGTGGGGCTGAACCCCTTCTGAAATATGGGTCTTATGACCTACAATCAAATGAGGTGGGTCTAAGAATTTCTTTAAGGCTAGTTTTTGCAAAGAAAAATGGGAGAAATTTAGAGCAATATTTTAAAGTTTTATGCCTGTTTTGGGGGAAAAGGGGTTTTGGTTTTTATGACTTACCTTAAGGGTGAATAAGGCTGACGCAAATGCAGAGAAAAGAGAAACTTTAACTTTTATTAATTCTATAGTTGATGGACATTTGTTAATTTCTAGTCTGGAGCTATTAAGAATAGGCTACTATGAATATGTAGGTGCAAGGCCACAGGTAAACCTAGGTTTACATTAGGGGATAGGGGTTTTAAGGCTAGAATTGGAATTAGTGAATTGATGAGTTCAGTTTTAGTAGCTACAGTCTACAGCAGTGCATGAAATTTATCACATTTATTACTCTTTATAAAGAGTACATTTTTTGGTTTCAGTGTTTCTCTACTACAAATCTGTTTTTGTTTGTTTTCTTTGTTTGATTTGTGTTCTTATTAATTATGTCTACTTACTGCTTTGATTTAAATTTACTTTTCTGTTTCTACTTCTAAAAAAAAGAAGAAAGAGAATATTAGCTCATTGATTTTTTTTGTCTTTCTCCTTTTTAATAGAAGCATTTATAGGTATAAACTTCCAGTTAAACACAATTTCACCTGCATCCTTACTTTTTCATATCCCATATCTTTATGATCATGAAGTCTAATTTAATTTTTCTGTGATTTCTTTATTGGACCCAACAGTTATCTAGAACTATATCATTTTATTTTCAAACATATGAATCAAGTAATCTCAACATTCACAGTGATTAGAGACAATCCTCTAAGTGATTTTACCATTGTAAAATATATTAAATCTCAAATAGCAATGTATAATAATCTATCATAGGTCAATTTTGTGGAATATCTTGTTTTCACATGAAAATAATGCACATCATATTTTATAACTAATCTTTAGCTCAAAGTATTGTATTGTTCAAATATACCATATTATTACTGATATTTTTGTCTGTTTGATCTATCAGTTAATGAGAATTAATGTCTTATGCTATTATAGATTAGGTGATTTTCCATTGAGTTATGTTAATTATGATTTATTTGTTTTGAAATATTGTCACTATGTACCTATAGATTTTAAATTAATATATCTTTTGGATTGACCTATTTATTATTGTGAGACAAAAATTAAGGCTTATTTTGTTCTAACAAAAGGAAAACATTTTTAATTGTGATTTCTTTGTAAGAGATAATAATACTATTTTATAAAAGTGATGTTTATATTATTACTATACATGATGCCCACATAAAAATAGTATATATACTATACCTCACAATTTTAAAATAAAAAAAAAATCTAGTTTTAGATTCAGTGTATCATCATTACAATTTATGCTATTAGAATTAGAGCAGGCCAGGCTCGGTGGATCAGCCTGCAATCCCGCGCTTTGGGAGACTGAGGTGAGTGAATTGCCTGAGCCTGCGGTTCGAGACCCGCCTGGGCAACTTGGCGAAACCTCATCTCTACAATAAATCAAAAAAACAGCCAGGCGTGGTAGCGCGTGCTTGTAATTCCGGCTACTCGGAAGGCTGAGGCGGAAGAATCGCTGGAGTCCAGCAGGTCGAGGCTGCAGTGGCCGAGAGCAGCCACTGCACTCCAGTCTGGGCGACAGAGTGAGACTTCGACTCAAAACAAAACAAAACAACAACAACAAAAAGAATTAGAGCAAGAAAACTCATTAATAATGCCCTATTTGAGGTTTTTAAAGGAGTATATATATATATATACATATATATAAATATATTAAAGAACCAAATATATTTTAAATATGCCATTAATAAACAGTTAATCAGAACGCTAACTCATCCAATGGCGTATGTCCAAGTCCAAATGATACTCAACTAATAACTTTGATAACTAGGTTTATACAAGATTTCTGTCAAAAACTTATGGAGAAATAATAAAAACAACTTGCGGTATATCATACCAAGTACTGTCATACCCATAGTAATTGAATATTACTTATGTAGCATTGATATATTTAATTGAAACATTAATGTCAGGCTATGGTTTGAAAATAGTTTGGTAACAGATCATGTTTGATAATAGTTTAACATATGACTTCACTAAGAACCACCTTACCTGGAACTAATTTAAAGGAAGATTTTGTGTTATATGTTTACACCTAATTCAGCCATATACATCACATATAATTTTAAGATAGAAAATTTATGAAAGTAAACTCTCCAAACAAAGTAGTATTTTCATCTATATCAAGAAATCACATTTAAAATTTTTTGTTGTTGTTAGAACAAAATAGACCTTCTATGTTTCCCTGCAATGATAAATAGGTCAATTCAACAGATATATTAATTTTAAATCTATAGGTTCAGAGTGACAGTATGTCAAAATAATAGCAGGAGACATTAATTCTAATTAACTGATAGACAAAGAAGATAAAATATCAGTAATACTATAGAATATTCGCATAGCACAATACTTTGAGCTATAATTCACTATTTTGTTTGCTGCAATGGACATTAGGCTAATCCAACTGTAACTAACATAACAGAAGATCGTGATATTCTATGAATTCAATATTTTGTATAATTTTTTAGACTGTTGAGCAGCCTTTACATTGAATAATAGTGAAATTTCTTAAGAAAAACAAACTTTTATAAATAGCCTATCTTTCTTATTTCTAGTTTGAATAAAAGTTTGTAATTATATCACAAACCAGTAAAAGTTTCTGTAAAGATTTCTTTGCATACGGAAGAATTTGAAAAGTTTAAATTTAATATGGTTACCTTAGACAGAAATACTACCATTGTTGTGAAAATATTAATTCAAAATATTGTTAAGATGAATATCACTTTTCACATTGATATTTGGATTTCACATACTGAATTATTCAATGTATTATTTTAAGATAATTTTGACTTTTTAAAAATTCATTCTCTATTTCTTGTATTTTCATAGATAAAAATCAAATGCACAAATTATTTATTCTAGATCAGCTGTGGTTAAAGAACAGAAAAGTTTATTAGTGAACAAGGTAAACTATTTTAATACTTATGGAAATAATCTCTGCCCAAACTTATTAAGTTTATATTAGCTTTCATTTATATAACAAATACTTAATATTTTATTACTTTTTTCCTTTCCAAGTTTTTAGGTTTTGACACTTGACGATAATTTCTTTATCTAATCTTGAGAGGGAAAGGCTGCAGGGGTTCAAGACAAATGTCAAATGCACTTCTTATGAGACATATTCTCTACAAAGAGAATCATGGAGGTATGGGACATGGTGATATATATATGAACGTGATGGCAAAGTTCTACAGATGAATGCAGATATATTGGATCAGGCACTTAAAGCAATTGCTTTCAGTCATCTCAATGATAAGCAGTCATAGATGAGATATGTTCATTTGAGATGAAAAAGCTTGATGTAAATTTAAATCAGATCCAAAGTCTGACATTTACCTCATTTTGGTTGAAGAGAAAAGGAATATATTTACGATTGAGAATCAAATTTAAATAAAATGGGTTTTAAAATATTTGGAAATTCTGCCAGAGTTCCCTCCTATATTCACTATAGAAGAATACATCAATAATGGCCTCATATTATTGTGTTTAGGTAAATAGAAGATTTCTTTGATTATAGATTGAAATAAGGTAAGCGTGTGAAGATAAATTAGAGGGCAGTCATCTGATTATTTAATTATATGAGACAATCAGAAAGGAGGTTAATGATCATAAAGAAATACAGTTATGGTGTAATGAGGTCCATTCAGCATGAATCACATTAGAGATAGAGTAGATACATAGAGTAGGGAAAAAATGTGATATATTAAAAAAAAAAATTCCCGGTGCAGTGGCTCATGCCTGTAATCCAGCACTCTGGGAGGTGGAGATGAGGGAATTGCCTGTGCCCAGGGGTTTGAGACTAGCCTGGGCAACTTGGTAAGACCTTGTCTCTACAAAAAATCAGTAAAGAAAAAAGTAGCCGAGCATGGTAGCATGGGCCTGTAATCCCAGCTACTCAGAAGGCACTGAGGCAGAGAATCACCTGAACCCAGCAGGTCAAGGCTATGGTGGCTGTGAGCATGTCACTGCACTTCAGCCTGGGCAGCAGAGTGAGACTTCAACCACCACCCCACCCTACCAAACCCCCCGCAAAAAATCACCAAGTCACACTGACTATAATGTACAACAAAACATAAACTTCTGCTCACTAAAAACCACTGTGAATTTAGACTTGCAAAAGGATTTATCTTATTTAAATAATACATGTGATCCATTCAGTGTAAAATGTCCCCAGTATCTTAAATAAATCAGAACAAAGCCCGGCAATGAGACATGAGAAATATTATACAGCACGTTAGTTAGACATTAGTTAGACATTGAACAATCTTGAGGAATTTGGTGAATGAGGAATTTCCCTTAACCTCCAAAACCTGCCAATAAGAATGATCAGTCAACATCTTGGTCTGAGAAATAAAAATAGAGGGATTGAATGTTTTTAATTGTGTGTAGTACTTAAAGAAGAATTACAGTTAACATCCCCCAGACAGTCACCCTTTTCCTCAGGGCAAAAGGTTTTCTTGGTTTGGGCATTTACCTTCATGATTAATGTGTCTTGACACAGAGAAGGTGGTAATGACTAATATTCCCGTAGTTTTGGCCAACACTAAGAATCCTTCTTCTGTTTCTCGCTCAAAATGAGGAATTAAGGGGGAAAATTCACTTTTAATATGTTATCTGAAACAGTAAGGTTCGCAGCAATCCCTGAAAATGATTACAGTTTAATAATATCTTAGGCTTCCTATAGCAAAGAGCACCCCTCAACTTATTACAAACACATATTAAACACACAGATCTATTTATCTTTGGCCTTTGACAAATGTTGCCCCATCAAAAGTAGATACTTAGTTCTTATTGCCTAATTTATCCAAAATAACTACTTATTAAAAACAAGGGCTTTTTTTTTTTACTCAAAGGGAAAGCTTTGAAATATTTAAAATAAACTCATTTTTCTAGTCACATTCAGAAGGCTATTAGTTCTGCTTTTTATCACTGTATTTGCAGGCCATACATGTATGTTATACCTGTTCGTTTTCCACTCCTCAAAATGAATAATCATAACAAGAATTTATCATTACAAATGTATAGAACTGTGAAATTAGTCTAGCACAGTTTCTCAGATTGTGGTAGAGGACATAAGACCTCTGACTTTATTAGTCATACAACAGTAGACATCATGACATATCTACACTAGCATCCACTTGCCCCACAGTCTCCACTGGGGCAATAGGGAAGTAAACCCAGCTGGATACTATACACACAGAGAGAGACTGTGTAACAGCTGGGAAGCTCCAGGTTTAGGAAAACTCACATCTTGTGATGAGGTTGCTGGCAAACCTGCCAAAATTTTGCCCCAAGGGGAGCCATTAATTTTTATTGTACTTTTCAGGAAATATGTCTGTCCTCTGTCCCAAAGACAGACAATATTTCTATCTTCTAAAACGTTTTGCTATGCAAAAACTATCGAAAGACATGTAAAAATACCACCAAGAATTGTCTTCCAAAAACAAACATATACCAACATATTTTGGGAATCAACTATGACAGAGAAAGCAGAAGTAGAGGACAAATCTCGAATAAAAATATGACATCCAATTGCAGGAAATTCTGCAATTCTGATTTAGCGTCTTTAGCATTGCATGTGCCAATGAACACTTATAGTAATTAGTCTCTTCTCCATAGCAGACCTATTCCTAACAAAACTTTTTCTTAAAAGTGCTCTTGCTGCTTCTCCAGTGAAAGAATGTCTAAGGTTTCTTTTGCATTGCTGACCTTTTTTTAATTCATTAATCATATTTTTCCATAAACCTCATTTATCACCATTGAAATATTTTGTGACTACTACATGCAAGTTAAGGGTGTAGATGTTTTAAAGAAATGATAAGCTCAACTCTTTTCAGACAATTTTTATTTTCCTTAAAGATATAGAATGCAGTTGTGGGTGGAAAAACATTAAAGAATATACACAGAGTATCATGATGCCAGGTACAATAAATTCAACAGGAAATAAGTTCTCATTGAGTCACAGGTTTCAGTACTTTTCAAAAGCTTTCACAACAATCCAAAACAGGCTTTTATTCTTTTTTTCTTTTTCCATTGGAGACATGCCCTGTTTCTATTGGCTTGGGCTTGCTATAGATTTGCAGCCTTAACCAAAATATATGGTCTGTTTAACCTTCATCAGCCTTATTGTAACTTTTTACCGTGGTGTCCCAGAATAGATTTCCTGCAATTTACAGCCACTGTGCTCTTGGTGTATTGGAATTGGCACTAAGCACAATATCTCAAGCAGTAATTCTTATTACCTGAAAGTACGAAACTGGAGTGAAACAAACCCACTGTCACAATCAAGCAGGGATATCTCAGGCAACTCATGACTAATTGAAAGTTGTTTTTGCTTAACGTTTCTCCCCTCCATGTCACATTTTGTGATAACATTCTGCTTGCTTGTTATTTTAATTGATTGTACAATTTTAAAAAAATAATATATTTGCTTTGTATTTCTTAATAGAATCTGATGGATACCTTACAGTATTTCAGTTATTTTAACATTTGGCCCAAATTTTTTTGCCCCCAAGTAGGAATCTATCACATTCAATAGATTCTGTTTAACTATGATTGTTCCTCTAACTGAGCTTCTTTTTTTTTCCTATTAGTAGTAAACTGCTCATTATGTTCTTGCTCTTTGCTCCCTGACTTTCATCAAAAGAGTTGAATACAGATAACAGTATTTTAATGGTAATAAAATTGGTCCTGAAAATATTGATGTAATTAAATTTAGGTTGATTGACTTCATCAGTAAAATAACTAATTATACCATCTGCATGGTTTTGCAATTATAAGATGCTAGAATGCCTTTTACTTTCTGTTGCTTCAATCTGAGGGACTTTATTAATAACTCTTGAGAACCTTTTAGATATCTCTAAATGTCTACATCCAAATAGAACAAAAATGCTGCTTTAGGTAAGTAAAATAAATAAATAAATAAATAAATAAATAAATAAAATAGCCCAACTCAATTTAGTAATTCTATTCAAAAACAGTGTCAACGATATTAATTTTTTTCTTCTTCTTTTCTTACCACGAATTCATTTTCATTTTCGTGCTTATTCTTCCTCAATTGTTAATTCTAAAATATTGATTGACTCTTTCCAATGTGTCAGACAATATACAACATAATGACTATACACTCTAGGCAAGGGACAAAATCATTTCCTTCCTTCTTTCTGCTTACATTAGACAGACAATAAAATAATCAAACACAATGCAGTGATATATTTTTGTGGCTCTATTGTAACATGGAATAGGTTTTAAAACTTTAGTGAAGGGAGGTATATGCTAAGTCTTAAACTGAATAGTTTACTTCTACCCTTTCACCTTCTTTCTGCTTTATCAACAGAGAATCATCTTATTTTAATATTTATTGTGATTAACATAATGTACACTCTTGGGTTTTTATGATGCAATCAAGAGTTTTTGCATTACTTTAAAATTTGTTTAAATACATCTATCTTTTTTTTTTTTTTTTTTGAGTCGAGTGTCACTATGTCATCCAGGCTGGAGTGCAGTGACCTGCTGGGCTCAAGTGATCCTTCCGCCTCAGCCTTCCAAGTATCTAGAACTACAGGCATTAACCACCGTGCCCAGCTAACGTCAGTTTAATTTATTGTAGAGATGAGGTCTCACCAATTTGCCCACGCTGGTCTTGATCCCCTGGGCTGAGGCAATCCTCTTGCCTCTGCCTCCCAAAGTGCTGGGATTACAGGCATAACCACCATGCCTAGTGATCTTTAATTTTATAGCTACTAAATTCCTAAGACCTTCAGAAAAAAGTATAAAATTCTTAAATTGCAATTAGTTTTAAGATAGTAGTAGAAATAACTTAATTTTTAAACAATAGTATATTTTGAGAGGGTTACTATGGACATTCATTTTATCTACCCTAATTGGTTGTAACTGTATACACAAGCAATTTACAGTGTTCCAACATTCATGTACTACAAGAATTCCTTACTATAAACATCAAGTGAAACTGACTTCCCTTTTGATAAATGTCAAACACATGTAATGCTTCTCTCCACATAAATATGTTTCAGAATGACTGTTTACTTGTTATTGAAGTACTAGAACTTATTATAAATATTTTAAAGCCAGAGAAAATTTGACAAAACAAAATTTGTAATTATAAAATTATCCTTGTCATAAATTATTATATTTTATAAATTATATAAAATTATCATTTTCATAATGTTATTTTCATAAATTATCATTATTACATTTAATTTAATATTTTATAGTTGCACATAGTATACACTTCATATATATAAGTATATGCATATAGATTACTTATAATACCTGATACAACGTAAATCCTGTGTAAATACTTGTTATACCCTATAGCTTAGGGAATAATGATAAGGAAAAATGTCTGTACATGCTCCGTGCAGATGCATTTTTTTCTGAATATGTTTATTTAAGGTTAGTTGAATTAACAGATGCACAACTCATGGATAAAAAGGTTCAAGCACGTGTGTGTGTGTATATGGGTATACATATTCTATATTACATATGCAATTTCACGTTTCTTTTTATGAAAGTTTTCTATGGTATCATTTAATGGTTGCATAGTATTGTACCTGAGAAATTTTCTATAAAATCAATAAATAATTTTGGCTTCAAACATTATTGCTATTTCTAACTGATCTCTTTAAAAATATTACCACAATTAACATATTTTAACATAAATATTTCCTTCATATTGTTATCATATAGTCCCCAAAATGTTGAATGAAACATAGCGGAAAAAAAACAAAACAAACTTATACTTAATGCTATAGCCATCAGTCCCAGTTTAAGGATCTTACTGTTGTTCTCATTTTACTAAGTTTAGCTTTACTTAGCCAAATATTTATACTAATGAAAAGAATCTTGTTTCTGATGAATTAGAATTTTAGTTGAATAAGTCAGTTAAGTGTGACACCATCAGTTCTTACACAATGTTCTTACGGAAAAGTCACCATTGATGAGATCTCTGGTTTTGGTGTCTGAAACCAGACTCTAAAGATTCTTAATCCTAGATCTGGCCTAGTACCTTCTAGATGTCCTACTTCTTTGAATCGTCCAGCTGAAAATCAAGTCTTCTTCCAACCAGATGCTTGTGGTACGAGGTACAATGACAATCACAACATGGTACAGGAGGAGAAACTGCCAGCATTTACATTACAAGCCACATACATTCCCAGAAGGATGATTGGATTGTTGTTAAAAATCACTTGCCTAAAGAACAAGTCTGGGGAAATGGGCAGAAGATTAATTGAAGTCATTACTTTTTTTCTTATTTCCTCACCTTCAGTAAACAGGTCTCTGCTTTAAGAGCCTGAATGAAAAGATCAGGAAATGCTGTTCGTCTGTGTCTTTGTTCTTCATTTGTACTTAAAAAATCCTCCAAGACATACAACTCAGTCTCATGTCTTGTTTCTGAAGTGAGCAAAGAGGCCTGAATTTGAACCTTGCCTTTCTCCAAAGGAAATGGTTTCCTCGCCGCCCACCCCCCACCCCCTCTCTCTCTGTCTTGTCTTCTCAGGAATCATTTAAAACTTACTGCTTCTGCCTCAGTCATTTAGTGATGTTTGCATTAAGTAAACCAAGCTGAGGAATTTATGACTCCTCCTCCCTGGAAGTGTTCTCTCCTCCAAGCTTACTCTTCATGATACTGTTCTAAAAATCTATAATGTTAAAAAGTATTTCCAAGCCCAAGTTAAAAGACACATTGTGCAGAACATTCAACAAATGTGGTTTTTTTCTTATTTTTTTTTATTCTTAATATTTCATTTTATACTCTGGGATAATATCCCATTTTTGCAAAAAAAAATCATATGAATAGCAGGGTTAATAACATTGGCAATATCAATGCAGTATTTTACCATTTTAAAAGCACTTTCGTAAGGATTAATGTATTTGTCATTCATGTCATCTCTGTGCGTGTAAAAAGAATTATTCTCATCCTCATTTTATAGATTAAAAAACAGAAACACAAGAACATAAGTAGGTTCTTAAGCCTGGAAATACTAAAAGGAGAGAGTCAGAGGCTGATCCCCTAAATTATTACTAACATTTTTTAAAAGAAAGCATACCTCCCAGTACTTCGTAGAACTTTCCTTTATTTTTAGCTGTTCCATTCATTTATGTTTTCACTAATCAATTAAAGCAATAAGAAAATTAGCAGTATATTTGCGTGCAAATTTGAAATCAGGATGTACATTCATGCTCAAAATGTTCTGGTTTTTCACAGGTAAAAAAGTTTTAATTTGAATCAAATAAATAAGTAGTAAAGTTGTCAGACTTTCCATTCTGATATTCTGCCTGGTAACAACTTATATTACATATATTACATATTTACTGTGGAGTCCTTGTTTTGGCACAAATCCATTTCATTTTTTTTGGGGGGGGGAATAGTTAAGAATACATGAAGTAGTTCATTAATTTCAGAATTTTGTGCTTATATGAGTCATGATAATTAGTGAGATGCTGATTTTTGCCTGAAGTAAAAATTTTAATTTTTCTTTCTTTTTGACTCGTAGGTCAGAGATCTAAAACTCGGCATAAATGTGTATAATTATCCAATAGATTTCAAAGTTTTTAGAATGTCTATTGAATTTAAGTCATGAAAACTTTTTTTTTTTCTTTTTCAAAACTTGTAAATTCAAGAAAATACAAAGCCTGCAGGGTTAGAGTAATCCAATCAAGATATATTTTATAGAACATTGCTTAACCTAACTTTTATTGTCAACATTCTTAGCCTTTATGCTAAAAATAATAAATTAATTACTTAATTTGATCATTACATTGCAAATATTTTTAAAAGTATACCTTTAAAAAATGTTTGCACCATTTATTTATTCCCAAACACTTCAATCATCCATCAAATATTTATTTTTTGTGTTAGATATTCAGCCAGATAATTTTTTTTCTTTTGAGTTGAAGTCTCACTCAGTCGCCCAGACTGGAGTGTAGTGGCCACTCCTGGCCACTGCAACCTCGACCTGCTGGGCTCCGGCGATCCTTCCGCCTCAGCTTTCCAAGTAGCTGGAACTACAGG
>CAUYQG010115083.1:0-19810 GCA_963574415.1 Tarsius wallacei | reverse complement strand
CATATAGTAGACCTTGATCATCCAACGTACTACCACAAGAAAATGACTGACAGTGGTGGGAAACTATGGGGGGGGGCGATGGGATTAATGGTGATAAATATCTGTCTGGGGATGGGGAGACACCTCTTATCATCAAGGGTGCCTGAACGAAGCATTTTTGTATGCCTAACCCCATAATACCATAATAAAAAAAAATAAAAAATAAAAGATATATAATATATATTAAGAAAAGAAAGAAAATGAGATTTGTTTAAATGCTCAAGTCACAAAAGATTTAAAAAACTGTAGAACCTAAAAATTAAGAAAAAAATAATAGCAACAAATAGAAAACAGTTTATAAATATAGTGGATTTTAATCAAACAATCGCTTTGAACATCAGTGGTCTAAAGCATCAGTTAAAAGACAATGATTGACAGAGTCTATATATAAAAAAGACACAAATATATGCTGTAATAAAAAGCTGACTTTAAATATAAATACATATAAATTCTAAAAAATGTTTAAGAAAAATATACTACGTTAACATTCATCAAAAGAAAACAGGAGTAACTGTATCAATTTCAGTCAAAGACCTCAGACCAAAAAAAGTTATCATAGGCCGGGCATGGTGGCTCACATCTATAATCCCAGCACTTCAGGAGGCCAAGGTGAGAGGATTGCCAGAGCCAGTAGATTTAAGACCAGCCTGGGCAACTTGATAAGATCTCATCTCTACAAAAAATTTTAAAAAATTAGCTGGGCGTGGGGCATGTGCCTATAGTTCCAGTTGCTTGGAAGGGTGAAAGATCACCTGAGTCCCGCAGGTCAAGTCTGAGATGGGCATAAGTGTCCCACTGCACTCCAGCCTAGGTGACAGAGTGAGACTCCAACTCAAAAAAAAAAAAAAAAAAAGCCAGAATGGCATTACATAATGATAAAGAAGTAAATTATCCAAGAGGATATAACAATTATTAATATGTATTTGCCTAACCACAGAGAATCAAAACATGTGAAGCAGAAACTGATACAACCACAAAGATAAATAGATGTATCAAATGGTATAGATGTAGACTTCAACACCTATCCTAAAAATGAATGGATCCATCAGGGAGAAAATCACTAAGAACACAGTTGAACATACATCAAAAATCAACTTGATATAATTGACACTTGTACACTATTTTGTTCAACAATAGCAGGTTACACATTCTTCTCAAGCTCATGTGAAACATTCATTATATAAACCACATTCTGGACACAAAACACTCCGAACAAGTTTTTATAAAATGAAAATTATGCATTGTCTGCTCTGGGAGCACAATAGATTTAAACTAAATTTAATAACCAGGAGACAACTGGAAAGCCCCAAAATACATGAAGATTAAATAGCACACTTCTATATAACAGGAGAAAAAAAAAATCTCAGGAAAAGTTAAAAGTGCTTAGAAGCAAATAAAAATGAAAACACCACTTATTAAATTTATGGGATGCAATAAAAGCAGTGCTTACAGATGTATAGCACTGAGTGCACATATTACAAAAGAAGAAATATTTAAATCAATCATTTAAGTTTTCACCTTAAAAAATAACTAGAAAAGAAGGACAAATTAAATTCAAAATAAGCGCAAGAAGATAAATAAGTAAAAAGCTTAGAAATCACTGAAAATGAAAAAATCAAATGAAATTAAAAGCAGTACCTTTGGAAAGATTTTTAAAAATCTGATAAGTCTCCACCCAGGCTAATTAAGGAGAGAGGATAGAAATTGCTAATATCAAAAATGAAAGACCAGACACCATTACAGTTTTCATTGGCATTAAAAGAAAATAAAGGAATACTATGAAAAATTATATGCCTATGTATTGTATAAGCAAGATAAGATGGACTAATTGTTTGAAAAGGCATGATTGTTCAAATGTACAGAGAAAAAAATGCCCAATCTAAATAACCCTCTATCTATTAAAATTGAATAAAAATTAATAACCTTTCAAAACAGAAATAACCAAGCCTAGACAGATTCATAGCAAAACTTTACTAAAGGTTTAAAAAAATTTTACTCTACAATCTTTTTCAGAAGATAGAACCAAAGGAAATACTTTCTAACTCATTCTATGAAACAAGCAGCACCCAAGTAACAAAACCCAACAGAGACATTACTAGAAAACAAATCAAAATAAAAACCCATAGTTATCTTATTTAATGTTGAGAAAACTAGAATCTTTCTCACTAAGATTAAAAACAAGGCAAAGATGTCACTTTTCACTAATTCTTTTCAATATCATATTTAAAACCTTAGTTAATGCAATAAAGCAAGAAAAGTAAATTAAAGGCATATTGATTGAGCAGGGAGAAATAAAATACTCATTGTTTACAGATGACATGATTGTCTATGGAGAAAATCCAAAATAATTGACAACAGCAAAAACTCCAGGAACTGATTAGACTTATATCAATGTTTCAGTATATAAGGTTAATACAAAAATCAATTACATTTCTGCATATTAGCAATAACCTAATAGAATTTAAAATTTTTAAAAATTCAACTTACATTAACACCCCCAAAGAGGAAATACTTAGGTATAAATTTTACAAGATCTATTTGAGGAAAACTGCAAAATTCTAATAAAAATAATCAAATAAGAACTTAATAGATGTAGAGATATTTCATGCTAATGGATAAGAAGACTCAATATTTTAAAGATATCAGTTTTTTCCAACTTGATCTCCAATCCAATCCTAATCAAAATCTCAGGATATTTTGTGGATATCAGTAACTGACTGTAAAGTTTATACAGAGAGGTAAAAAACTTAGAAGAACCAAAGCAATATTGAAAGAGAGGAATGAAGTTGGAGGACTGACACTACCCAACTTAAGATTGCTATAAAGTTGCAGTAGTATTCCCAAACAAATACATAAACAGATAGATAAATGGACCAGAAAAGAATACCCAGAAATAGATCCACATAAATTGGTCAACTGGTCTTTGACAAAGGAGCAAAGGCAACACAATGTAGCAAAGATAGTCTTTATAACACATCCACATGCAAAAAAGAAAGAATCTGGATATAGACATAAAGTCCACCACAATTAACCCCATGTGAATCACAGACCTAAATGTAAATACAAAATAAACTTTCTAAAAGATAGCATAGGAGAAAATCTAGATGTGCTTTGGTTTGGGGGTGACTGTTTAGATATGTTTAGGTACAATACCAAAGATGTTTATGAAATAATTAATAAGCTGCAATTCATAGAAATTATTAAAATTCTGCTCTATGGAAGACACTCTCAAAAGAATAAAAATACAAGCCACTTACTGAAAGAAAAAAAAAATCAAGAGATCAGGGAGACAACCCACAGAATGGGAAAAAATATTTGCCAACTCCATATCTGACAGAGGCCTAACATCCAGGATCTACAAGGAAATCAAACATGTTGAAAGAAAAAAACAAACAAGACATATGAATAGACTCTTCTCAAAAGAAGACATACAAGCAGCCAACAGGTATGTGAAAAATGCTCAGATTCACTAATCATAAAAGAAATGCAAATCAAAACCACACTGAGACATAACCCAACTCCAGTCAGGATGGCCATCAATAACTCAAAAAATAACAGATGCTGGAGAGGATGCAGGAAAAAGGGGTCACTTCTACACTGTTGGTGGGAATGTAAATTAGTGTAAACTGTGGGAAGAAGTGTGGTGATTTCTAAAAGATGTAAAACTCAACCGTCCATACAACCCAGCAATCCCCTTCCTGGGAATATACCCAGAGAAACTCAAATTATTCTACAAAAGTGATACTTACACTCATGTTTATTGCAGCATTATTTACAATAGCAAAAGCATGGAACCAACCATGCTGCCTATCAAAAGTGGACTTGATTAAAAAACATATGGTCAGATATACAGTTGGCAACTATTTTTTCCCAGTCTGTGGGCTGTCTCCTTGCTCTCTCAATGGTTTCTTTGGCTTTGCAGAAGCTTGTCAGTTTAATGAGGTCCTACTTGTCTATCTTATGTCTTATGGCATGGGCACTTAGGTTTTGATCAGGAACTGGTTGTCAGTTCCAATTTCCATAAGGGTGTCTTTAGCATTTTCTAAGGTTCTTGATAGTTTGAGGTTTTACATTTAGGTCTCTGAACCACTTAGAGTTTATTTTTTTGTACTGTGATAGGTAAGGGTCTTGTTTTAATCTTCTGCATGCGGTCAGCCAGTTTTTCCAGCACCATTTACTGAATACATTGTCTTCTTCCCAGTGGTTGGTGGTAGAGACTTTGTTGAAGATGAGTTAGTTGAAAAATTGATGTTTTGCTTCTACAATCTCTGTCCTGTTCCATTGGTTCATATGCCTGTTCTTATACCAAAACCAGGCTGTTTTGATTATTGGAGCTGTAAAGTAAAGCTTAAAATCTGGGGATGTGATGCCTCATGCTCCCCGCCCCCCGCCCCCTCCCCCCCGAGGATTGTTTTGGCTATTCATGGTTGTGTATGCTTCCATATGAATTCCTGTATTGTGGCTTCCTGGTCTGAGAGGAATGCCGCTGGCAATTTAATGGGTATTGCATTAAATCTGTGGATTGCCTTGGTTAGGATGGACATCTTAACAATGTTGATTCTTCCAGTCCATGAGTATGGAATATTTTTCCATTTGTTTGTGTCATCTTTGATTTATTTGAGCAGTGTTTTGTAGTTTTCATTGTAAAGGTCTTTGACTTCTCTGGCTGGGAAGATGCTAAGGTATTTCATTTTTTTGTGGCTATTTTGAATGAGATTGTGTTTTTATTTGGATTTCTGTTTTTTTATTATTGGTGTATAAGAATACGACTGACTTTTGCACATTTATTTTATGCCCTGAGATTTTTCCAGAGTCCTTTATTAATGCAGGGAGGTTCTTGACAGATTCTCTTGAGTTTTCTAAGCTTAACATCTAGGATCGACAAGGAACTCAAAGGTGCCAAAAAGTAAAAACCAAACAGTCCCATTACAAAGTAGGCAAAAGATATGAATAAACACTTCTCAAAAGAAGACATACAAGCAACCAACAGATTCATGAACAAATGCTCAGCCTCACTAGTTATCAAGGAAATACAAATTAAAACCACACTGAGATACAACCTAATTCCAATCAGGATGGGCATCATTAATAACTCAAAAAAAAAAAAAAGCGATGCTGGAGCGGATGTAGCGAAAAGGGAACACTATTACACTGTTGGTGGGAATGTAAGCTAGTATAGGCTCTGTGGAAAACAGAAAGAGATTGGTAGTACTGGGAAACTGCCAAAGGGGGAGGTACATCTCATCAACAAGTGTACCTGCATAATGAACATTTGTATACCTAACTCTGAATTGCTCCTCACATATTTAAAACATTTTTTTTTTTAAAAAAGGAATCTTTTCTAAACAATCCAAAATGTGGCCAACACCTTCCATGTCTTTTATTTATATTAACATAAAACAAAAAATAAAAAAATGTGGTACATATACAAGATGGAATATTATGCAGCCTTAAAGAAGGCCAACATTACGAACTTCACAGCAACTTGGATGGATTTAGAGTCTGTCATACTCAGGGATCTGTCACCAAAACAAAAAACTGAGTACTACATACTCTTATGCACAAGCAGATCCTAAACATTTATCATAGTACTTTAAGAAATGAATTGACAATAGTGAGACACTGCCAGGAGAGCATAGGAATGGAGGACACATAGCATCAATAAGCATATGTGATCTAGAACCAAGCAAAGTGGGGACCAAAGGGAGGCCCAAATATTACCTATATCATGACCACTTATAAACCTAATCCTGAATTGTACCCCACATCTTTAAAATAAAAAAAGTAAATGTCTTGTAAACACATTTCTGATTAAGGGATGCTATCCAAAATATAGAAAAAAATTAAGATCCAGTAATAAGAAAATAGACAACTCAATAAAAACATGGTCAAAAAACATCATCTCAACAAATAAAATATGCAGATAGTAAAAAAATAATATGAAAAAGTGTTCCACATCATACATCATTGATAAAATGCAAATTCTTAAAAAACCAAAATAGCAGCACATGAGTCTTAGGATAGCCAAAACCTAGAATATTAAACTCTAAATGATGGTAAAGATATAGAAGACCATGAACATTCATTATTTACTTGTTGAAATGCAAAAGGATAAAGGCAACTTTGGAAGACAATGTGGCAGTTTCTTATAAAATCCTTATACTCTATCTGTCTAATTCAGAAATAATGCTTCTTTGGGTAACCAAAGTAGTTGAAAACTTATGTCCACACAAAAACCTGCATATGACACTTATAGAAATTTTATTTATAAGCAAACCATGACAGCAACCAAGGTGTCCAGTAACTGAATGAATAGATACACTTTGGTAGTCCCAGATATAACATTTTACTGAGCATTGAAAATAAATGAGTTGCTAACCTATAAAAAAAATGGAAGAAATTTACATTCATATTACTAAGTATAATTAGCCAGTCTGAAAAGGCTACATACTGAAGGATTCCAATAGTTATATTGTGAAAAGGAAAAACTGTAAATACAGTTAAACTATTGTTAGTTGCTGAAGATGGGTGAGCTAGGTATTTTTAGGGAGGTGGAAAAATCATATGCAACTGTACTGATGGATGGATTTTAGTATACATTTACCAAACCCCATAGAATGCACAACAAGAGTGAAACCTAACATAAACCACAAACTTGGGGTGATAATGATGCTTCAGTATAGGTACATTGATTGTAACAAATATACTACTCTGGTGGGGATTGTTGAGAATAAGAAAAGCTATATATGTGTAAGATGGGGAGTATATCGGAAATCTTGGCACCTGTCTCTCAATTTTGCTGTGTACCTCAAACTGTTCTAAAAATAAAACCATTAGAAAACATATACTAAACACTAAAAGCTAAATACAAATATTTCAAATATAATATTTACTAATATCAATTGAAAATAATTAGTTTTCAAGCATAAAAACAATTGACATACTATAGTATTGAGATGAGTATAGAAAAACAAATACTATCATACCTTTCAAAAAGTAAACAGATGCTTTTAGGATGGCAATTTTGTTGTTTAATATATTATGTATGCAAAGGGGTTAAGATGATTGATGAGAGGCAGCTAGTGTGTGTTTCTCCTATGGAGTAAACCAAAATAGAGTTTCCTCAGCACCTAGAGAGAAATAAGACCAGCAGCATGCTCTGTGAATTAGCAAAGAAGTGATAATAGCCACATAGTGCAAAGAAGAGAAAAAACAATTGACTTGGATTGTAACTAACCAGACTCTCGCCCAGACTTTGGCACAGACCAAGAGCAGCCTCCAGACACAGTGAGGAAGCAAATTGAGGAAAATTCAGGAATTCTGTGCTCCTGACACAGACTTGAAAGGAACTATGAGCCTTGTGGGAATCCAGGCCCTCAGAAAACGTCCTTACCTGCAGTTATGTTCTGCCAAAACCCACATGGAGTAGTTTGGGGTGGGGAGGGGGGCGAAGCGGCGGGAAGCCCTGAGCAGCATCGGCTATCATATCCCAGGAACTCAACCCCTGTTGATTGCTGCTTTCTAGCTGCAAGGAGATGACTCCAAGAGCTAACTCCATGGAGGCAGACAATCCATGCCTACATAGGCTGCCATTAGAACACCTAAGGCCTTTACATTCAGAATGCAGATTGTCTGAGGCTAAGGCAGGGGAGTTGGGTGAGACTCATTGCCCTAGCAACTTCCCAGTCCCAAAGCAAGTTATTTTGTGCAGCCTTGGCATGGAGGCATTAACCCAGTGACTAGAAACTCGCCACCAATCCTCACTGGAGTTGCCAAGAGTGCACACGGATGGAGTGCTTTAGATCTTTTTCCCTTGCAACCCTCTCAAAGACTCAAAACAGAGAGAACACTTGAATAATCCTCACAGCCATGACCTCCACCCAGGTTGGGTGGGTACTTTCTTGGAGTAACACAAGCCAAACAGAAAGCCAGCGGCAACCATCACAGCTGGCTCTCTCCCAGGAGTGCCACCTCCTGACTGGAGGGCAACAGCATAACCCAGTACATCTGATACAATAGCTCAGCTTTGGGGAAAGGCAGATCCTAGACCCCAGCTAACAACATTTTCCAAGACACCCTGGCCACTCAGAATGCCTTAAGTACCCAACACAGGACTGTCATAGATGGCAATTGAGAAACTTACCACAACAAAGCTATATATAATCAATAGTACCTATGTTAGCCCTGCCATCTTCAAATAAGAAGAAATAGTCTACCCAAATGAGAAAAAACTAGAAACTTAATTTTGAAAACATAAAAATTAGTGTTCTTTAACACCTCTAAAAGATCACACTAACTCTTCAGCAATAGACCTTAACTGAAATAAAATCTTTGAAAGTCAATAGATAGAATTTAACAGGTTGATTATAAACTTATTCAATGATATTCAGGAGAAAGTTGTAAGCCACAATAAAGAATGTTAAAAAAAAAAAAAGCTATTCAGGAAATCAATTTAAAATGCTCAAAAAGATAGGCATCAACAACAAACAAAAAAAGCTAAAATTCTGAAATTAAAAGAATCATTTAGGGAAGTACAAAACACAATGAAAAGTTTTAAGAATAGATGAGAATACATAGAAGAATGGATCACAGAATTTAAAGACAAGGCATTAGAATTAATACCCTCAGACAACAATAAAGAAAAAAGTATCAAGAGAATGGAACAAGGTCTCCAAGAAATGTGGGACTATGTTAAATGTCCAAACCTAAGAATCATAGGTGTTCCTGAGGAAGAAGAGAAAACAACAGGTTTGGAAACTCTGTTTGAGGGAATAGTGGAAGAAATCTTCCCTGAACGTGCCAGAGGTTTAAACATCCAAATACAAGAAGCCCAAAGAAACCCCAGAAGATTCATTGCAAAAAATTTTAAAAAGTCATCCGTGAGGCTTATAATAATCAAGTTATGCAAAGTTAATGTGAAGAAAAAAATTTTAAGTCAGTGTGACTAAAGCATCAAATAACTTACAAATATAAATCTACCAGAATAAAAATTTATTTCTTAGAAGAAAGCCTAAAAGCCAGAAGAGATTGAGACCCTATCTTCAATCTCCTCATACACAATAATATTCAGCCAAGGATTTAATAACCTGCAAAACTAATTTTCAAAAATAAAGGAGAAATAAAGTTTTTCTAAGATAATAAAATATCAAATGATGAGGGAATTTGTCACTACTATATTGGCTCTACAAGAAATACTCAAAGGAGTTCTAAAAACTGAAACAAGGAGTCTATATACACTGGCAGAAAAATCTGGAAATCATAAATCTCACAGGGCTTGTAGAACACCAATACAATAGAGAAAATAAGTAAATAAATAGATAAAACAACTGGATAACAACCAGCATGATGAATGGATAATACTTTATATACCATTATTAATTTTGAATGTAAATGGTCTCAATATCTTACTAAAAAGATATAGATTGGCAGAATGGATTTTAAAAAAGAAAACTCACACAATCCACATATCTACTGCCTTCAAGAGACTCACTTACTGTACAAAGATTCAAAATAAAGGAGTGGAAAAAATATTCCATGCAAATGAAAACCAAATATGAGCAGGAGTAGCCATTCTCATGTTAGATAAAATGGACAATAAATTAACATTTAAAAAGACAAAGATGGTTATAATGATAAAAGGGCCCATACAACAAGAAGACATAATAATTTTAAATATATAAGCACCCTACATCAGACCTCCCTGCTTTATAAAATAAATTCTACTAGACCTAAAAGAAGAGGTAGACAGCAATACAAAACTATTGGGAGAATTCAACATTCCATTGACATCAATGAACAGATATTGAAGGCAGAAAGTCAACTAATAATTATTGGAGTTAAACTAGATCCTAGAGCATAGGGAATTAACAGACATCTAGGAAACATTCTACCCAAAAATTACAGAATGTACACTTTTTTCATCAGCACATAAAATATTCTCCAAAATAAAACATACAGTAGGTCACAAATCAAGTCTCAGTAATTTTTTTAAAAAAGCAAAATTATATCAAGCACATTCTCAGACCAAAGTGGAATAAAACTAGAAACTAACTCCAAGAAGAGTTCACAAAATCAAGCAAAAACATGGAAGTTAAACAATCTGCTATTGGATGATCTTTGAGTTGTCAATGAAATCAAGATGGAAATTTAAAGATTTCTCAAACTGAATGACAACAATGAAGCAAATCAAAACCTCTAGGACACAGCCAGAGCTATGCTCAGAAAAATAGTTATAGTGCTTCAAGCCTACATTAGAAAAACTGAAAGATCACATATTGCCAACCTAACATCACACCTCAAGGAAACAGAAAAAGACAAACAAATCAAACTTAAAACTAGCAGAAGAAACTGAATAATGGAGATCAGAGCAGAATTAAATGACATGAAATTTTTTAAAAATACAAAGAATCAATAAAATAAAATTTTGATTATTTGAAGAGATAAACAAAAATTGATAGACTGCTAGCTAGATTAATTAAGAAGTAAAAAGAGAAGCTCCATCAGAAATAAAAATGGAGATGTTACAAATGATATGATGGAAATAAAAAAGATCATCTGAGATTATTATAAACACCTCTATAAGAACAAACTAGACAATCTAGGGGAAATGCATAAATTCTTGGAAACATACAATCTCCGAACTTTGAATTAGGAAGGAATAGAAACTCTGAATAGACCAATAGCAAGTAGTGAGATGACACAGTAATTAAAAGTCTCTCCCCACCAAAAAAGGAGGTTAATGGGCTTACAGCAAAATTCTACTGGACTTTCAAATAACTAGTAGCAATCTTACTGAAGATATTCCACAAGATTGAATAGGAAGGAATTCGTCCTAACTCATCCTACAAAGCCAGTATTACACTGATATCAAAGCCAGAGAAAGACAAAGCAAAAGCAACCACAACAAAAAACACACAACAGATCAATATTCCTTGTGAATATAGAAGTGAAAATCCTGATCAAAGTATTAGCAAGCCAAATTCAAGAGTACTTAAAAAAATTGCACCATGATCAAGTAGGTTTTATCTCAGAGATACAAGAATGATTTAACAGATACAGTCAATAAATGGGATCCGCTATATAAACAGAACTAAAAATAAAAATTATTTTAATAGATAAAAATGCATTTGATAAAATTCAGCATTCTTTCCTAATAAAAACCTCCAGCAACATAGGCATAGAAAAAAATTCCTCAAAATTATAAAATCTATATATGACAAGTTCACAGCCAATACCATCCTGAACAGAGAAAAACTAAATGTATTTTCCCTTGACTGGAATAAAGCAATCTGCCCACTTTCACCACTCTTATTCAACATAGTAATAAAAGTCCTAGCCATAGCAATCAGACAGGAGAAAGAAATAAGGTGTAAACAAATTGGAAAATAAGACGTCAAATTATCTTTGTATGCTGACAATATGATATTATATCTAGAGAATCCTAAGGACTCCTCCAAAAGACTTCTCAGCTTGATAAATGATTTGGTAATGATTTACAAAATTAACACACACAAATCAGTGATCCTATTATACACTGATAACAACCAATCAGCTGAAAATCTACTCAAGAACTCAATTTTATTTATAATAGCTGCCAAAAAGCTAAAATACCTAGGAATATATCTAAACAAGGAGGTGAAAGATCTCTACAAGGAGAATACAAAACACTGATGAAAGAAATTGCAGAGAACACAAATGGAGAAACATCTCATTTTCATGGATTGAAAGAATTAGCACTGCTAAAATAATTATATTATCTAAAGTAAAGATTCAATGCAGTCCCCATCAAACTACCAACATTGTCTTTTACAATATTAGAAAAAGCAATCCTAAAATTCATATGGAATCAAAAAGAACCAGAATAGCCAAAGCAATCCTAAGCAAAAATAACAAAGTTGGAGGCATTACATTACTTGACATCAAATTATATTACAAGGCTGCATGGTACTAGTACAAGAGCAGACACATGGACCAATGGAACTGTCTAGAGAACATAGAAATAAACCCAAATACCTAAAACTGACTGATCTTTGACAAAGCAAACAAAACACATACTGGGGAAAGGACGTCTTATCAAAATATGGTGCTGGAAAAATTGAATAACTCAATTTGGAAAAATGAAACTTGATCCCTATTACTCATCATATAGAAGAATTAACTCAAGATGGATTAAAGACTTAAGTGTCAGACTTGAAAGCATAGAAATTCTAGAATAACCTAGGAAAAACATTCTAAGCAAAAAATGTGTGGCAAAATACCAAAAGAAAATGCAGCAAAAACAAAAATAAATGAGACTTAATTAAACTAAAAAGCTTCTGCACAGCAAAAGTAAAAATCAACATAGCAAACAGGCAACCTACAGAATGGGAGAAGATATTCATAAACTATACATCTGACAATGGACTAATATCCAGAATCTACAAAGAACTCAAACAAATCAGCAGAAAAAAAGCAAATGACTCCATTAGAAAGTGGGCAAATGATATGAACAGATACCTCTTAAGAGAAGATATTCTAATGGCCAACAAACAATGAAAAAATGCTCAACCTCACTGATCATCAGGGAAATGCAAATTAAAATCAGAATGGCTATTATTTAAAAATAAAAAACCAATAGTTGCTGGCATTGAAGCAGTGAAAGGAAACGCTTATAGGGAAAATCCTCAAAAAAATATTAGCAAACCAAATTCAATAGTACTTTAAAAAAACGGATCATGATTAAGTGGGTTTTAACTCAGGAATGCAAAGATGGCTCAACATATGCAAGTCAATAAGTGGGATTTACCACATCAACAGAACTAAAAGCAAAAATTTTGTGATAATTTTAAAAGATACTGCTTATATACTGTTGATGGGGCTGTAAATTAGTATAACCTCTATGGAAATCAGTATGGAGACTGCTTAAAGAACTAAAAGGTTTACGATTTGAATCAGTTATTCCACTACTAGGTATGTACCCAAAGGATCAGAGGTCATTATATAACAAAGACACTTGCACCCACATGTGCACTGCAGCACAATTCACAATTGCAAAGATGTGGAATTAATTGAAATGTCTATCAATTGATAACTGGATAATGAAAATATGGTGTAAATATACACCATGGAATACTATTCAGCTGTCAAAAAGAATGAAATGTCTTTTGCAGCAACCTGGGTGGAATTGGAGAACAATATCCTAAGTGAACTAACACAGAAAACCAAATATCACATTTCCTCACTAATAAGTGGGAGCTGAATTAAGGATATTCCAAGGCATAGAAAATGATACAATGGATATTGGAGACTCAGAAGGAGGAGACTGGGAAGGGATGGGGGACAAAAAAATTATTTATCAGGTACAATGTGCACAGGAGTCAGTGGTGAGCACAACTAATTATCAGACTTCTTTACCACTATTAAATGCAGCCATGTAAAGCAAAAACTATTTGTAATCCCTAAAGCTATTGAAATAAAAAATTATAAAATATTCGATAATAAAACAAAATGTTATTAAACATAAGATATATGACACATACAAAAACACATACTCCAACTTTTGAGTTGGAGTCTCACTCTGTCGCCTAGACTGGAGTGCAGTGGCATGCTCCCAGCCACTGTAGCCTCGACCTGCTAGGCTCCGGCGATCCTTCTGCCTCAGCCTTCTAAGTAACTAGAACTACAGGTGCACGCTACCACGCCTGGCTAATTTTTTTGATTTATTGTAGAGTCGAAGCCTTGCCAAGTTGCCCAGGTGGGTCTCGAACCCGCGGGCTCAGGCAATCCACTCACCTCAGCCTCCCAAAACGCAGGATTATAGGCTGAGCCACCGAGCCTGGCAAAATACATGCTTTTTAACCTGGAAACTACTCCTCTGATAATTTCCTTAATAAAATAATTAAACAAATGTACAAAAATATATGTAATGGTATCTCATATTAGTTTTGTTTATTTTAGTAATGGTTGGTGAGAAATGAAAATAATGTATTAATAAGTGATTGTATAGTTATACATTCACGCAATGAGTACTGTTTAGTCATTACTAATAAATAATTGCATAGATTGACATGAAAACAATACCATCAATATATCGTTCAATGAAATAAACATGACTGATAAAATTAGTTCAAAAGTTGAAGAGAAAGGAAATATTAATTTGAATACATTTTGAAATAATTGTATATTGCTTTAAAAATGGACAAAATATTTACATAGTAAGCAGATAATTTTATAATAAGGTAATTATGAATGATATTTATATTTTTAATTTTTTAGATTTATATTACTTAAAGTCTCTGCTTATTATTTTGTAATAATTTTAAAAATGTATTGCCATTGGAAAGAAATAATAATTTCAAGTCATTGTACCATCATATACCTAAAATAATTTTCCATGTCTACTGAAATGTTTTAACTTTTCAACTTAATACTCATATGGATTTGCAATTAAAAAATCCAAAAATGGGCATCTCAAAAAGAAGAAATGAAGATGTCATCAATAAGATGGAAGACTAGAAGCTTCAGACTCACATTTTTATACAAATAAATTAAAATAATAATAAACAAACCAGAACTCTAGAGGTTATGAGTGCTCTAGAGGTTAACTGGAAAGTTACAGTACCCAGGTCAACATAAAATCAAGAAGAGTTCCTACAGCAAGGAGTAGGAAAATGTGACATATTTGCATCCCCATCCATACCCCTTTCCTACGTGTCATAGTGAGGTTTAACTGGGAGGAAAACTCCCATGTCAGAGTTCCTCCCTGAAGACAGAAACAACAAAGCAGAATGAGTTTCCAACATCCTGACTTCACTGGGAGCCGCTTGAAGAACTTCGGTTCTTGTTGCTGTTTCCCCTGACTTAGAGTACTTAACTGGATCTGGCATAGTTTGGAAGCTGCTGAAGACAGGCAAGTACTGTAGCACATTAGCACTTCAGTTCTGCAGGCAGATGCCAGCAGTAGCAAAAGATTATGAACTTTCAAGAAGAAGGGGATTTGAGAAAGCTAAGACACAAGCATAAGAAGACACATTCCCAGAAAAGGTTTGAGAGGTCCTAGAACCTTTGATAGTGCTGTTAAAGATCATCTCCTGAACAAAAGACAATCCAGAAACATTAGAGGAATGACCATTTTTTGTAAATGCCTGAATCTCAATGAAAGATTATAAGGAATACAAAAAATGGAAAAACTTAGTCCAACAAAAGAAATGAAATAAAACTCCAGAAATAGATTCTAAAAATTAGAGATCTATGAGCTGTCTGACAAAGAATTTACAATAATCACCATAAACGTTAATGAGATAAAGAAAGCATAGATACACATCTAACTAAAATCAGAAAAATGATGCATAGATAAAATACAAATATCAAAAAATAGATAGAAACTATTTTTTAAGAAAAGATAATTTGGGCCTGAAAAGTACAATAACTGAACAAAAATTATTTGTACCAAATAATCTATTAATCAAGATAAAATGCCTTGTTCAAATAGCTAAAGTGATTAAAGTGGTAAAAATAAATTTTATTAAGAAATTTCTGACATAAAGGAAAAGAACTGAGCTTCAATTTGATTTGTACACTGATGACTTGGGTGTTTTAAAGGGACACTGAAGGAGGGAAGTACAGCTACTCAGTAAAATTTCCGAAGTGATAAATACAAATTATGGGTAAGTATAAATATGACTCTGCCAGCTGCATTTGTTACTTGGCAGTTATTTAAGTTAGTATTATATTCTGCCACAAAGACTAGATGAGAGCAGCTGCATTATTTATTTTATTGGTTACATTTCAATGAAATGGCTCTCAGGTCCTTGAGAGAGAGACACTTCTCGTTTACTAGAGATACATATTTACAATTGTAAGTCATATTGAATAAATTCTTTTAAAAAGGATATTCAAGGGCCTATAATCAGATATTGGCTAGAACCAATAGTAAATTATTCTGGTAGCCTTGAGCTTTCTAAGGTAGTCATTTTAATGGGGCAGGTGACTGAGATCATTCTGGGAACACAATCTTATGATACTAGAAACTATGCTAGAACTTGTTAAATTCTCTTAATGTAGGGGTTTAGATAGTCATCACATGTTAAGATTTCTACAGTTTTCAAACTTAATAAAAAAATTTTACTGCAGAGGGTCAACAATGGACTTGATCAGACAGAAGAAAGAACCAGCAAACTTGAAAACAGGTCATTTGAAATCACTAAGCAATAGAACCAATTAGAAATCGTAAAAATAAAGTAAAGAGACCATAAGGGATTCATAGGACACTATTGAGTAGACCAATATAGTCATAACGCAGGTCCCAGAAGAAAGAAAGTGAGAGAAAGAGAGAGAGAAAAAGTTGTGAATAAAACGTATTTGAAGAAATAATGATCAACAAATCCTAATTTTGAGGGGAAGAAATGGTCATAATGTTTTTTAAAGCTCTATGTAATCCGATTAGGATAAAACTGAAGATCTCCACACAGAGACACGTTATTATAAAAAATCAAAGACATAGAGACTCTTGGGACAAGAGAAAAGTGTCTCAACAAAAGGGAGCTTTCATAAGATTAACAGTGAATTTAGAAGAAATCTCGCCAGGCTCAGTGGCTCAGCCTGTAATCCCAGCACTTTTGGAGGCCGAGGTGAGTGAATTGACTGAGCCCACGGGTTCAAGACCCACCTGGGCAACTTGGTGAGACCTCATCTCTACAAAAAATCAAAAATTAGCTGGGCGTGGTAGCGTGCGCCTGTAGTTCCAGCTACTTGGAAGGCTGAGGCGGAAGGATCGCCAGAGCCCAGCAGGTCGAGGCTGCAGTGACTGGGAGCATGCCACTGCACTCCAGTCTGGGCGACAGAGTAAGACTCCAACTCAAAAAAAAAAATAGAAGAAATCTCACAGGTTAAAGGAAAGAGATATGAACTATTCGAAGTGCTAAAAATAAAAGTACAAAAAAAGTCAAACAAGTAAGCAACCATACTATATTTGACAAACTGTCATTCAAGATTGAAAAAAAAATTTAAACTATCCCTAATAAACAGAAGCATAAGGTGTTCTTTACCAGATGTATTCAACATAGTTCTCAAGTAAATGTAAATATGTGAACACAAATAGTAACCTATATTAGTGTAAATTTGATCACCTTTAATTCTTGTATAGAATTTAAATGACAAAAACATTTTTAAAATTATAAAATTGTTATGGTTTCACAATATACAAAGATGTAACTTGTTTTATCAATAATGTAAAATGTGAGGTGAAGCTGTAAAGGAGAGTTTTTGTCTGTAATTGAAGTTATCAGTTTAAGACAGAATGTTATAACTCTAAGATATTTATGTAATTGCAATGGTAACCAAAAAGAAATTATCCTTAAAGTTTCCACAAAAGGAAATGAGAAGCCTGTCACAGCAACAACAACAAAATTAATAAAACACAAAGAAGGCAGCAAGAGAGGAAAGGAGGAACAAGTAAAGTATAAAACATATAGAAAACAGTTACAAAACTTCAAGAATAAGTCTTTCTCTACTAATAATTATATTAAATGTAAAGTAAACTCAATTAAAAACATAGATTACTGAAAATGTTTAAAAATAAGATCTAACTATATGCTATCTGTTAGAAACTCACATTAGATATAAAAACCTACAGAAACTGAAAGGAAAAAGATGGGAATTGATATTCCACACAAATGAGAAAAAAAAAGTGGATATAATATCAGACAAAATAGACTTTAAATAAAAAACTGTTAGAAGAAACAAAGGAGCATTTATGCAACGATAAAAATGTCATTTCATAAAAATATAAAACAATTATAAATAGTTATGCAACAAATGTCAAATCCTCAAAAATATGAAGCAAACTCTCACAGAATTGAAGGGAGAAATAGAAAGTAACACAATAATAACAACAGACTTTAATAAACTATTTTAATATTGGATAGAATAACCAGACAGAAGATAAATAAATAAGTAGAGAATTTGAACAAAAATATAGACAATTGGATCTAGCAGTCATATACAGAACACTCGTCTCAACAAAAGCACAGTATACATTCTTCTCAAGGGCAGACAAAACATTCTCCACAATAGACTACAATTTAAACCACAAAACAAGCTTTAATTGACTTTAAAAGATTGAAATAATACCAAGTATATTTTTAAATCACAATGGAATTAAACTAGAAATCAATAACATAAGGAAAATAGGAAAATCTACAAATATGTGAAAATTAAACAACACACCCTTAAACAGCCAATGAGCTAAAGAATAAACCACAAACAAAATTAGAAATTATCTTGAGACAAATGAAACAAAACCACAGCCTACCAAAACTTATGTGATGTATTATAGCATTGCCAAAAAAATAATAATTCATAACAAATATATTTTAAAAAGGACGATCTCAAATCAATATGCTAACTTACATTGCAAGGAATTAGAAAAAGAAAAAAAAAGGAATTTATTATAGGGAAGTAAAGTAAATAATAAATATTAGTGTAGAAATAAATGAAATAAAGAATATCACACAATATTAAAATACTAGCTAAACTAAGAGATGGCTTTTATAAAAATATCAGCAAAATCAGTAAATCTTATATTAACTAAGCAATAAGAAAATCCCAAATAATTAAAACCAGAAGTAAAAGAAGGGTCATTAAAACCAGTCCACAAAAATAAAAATTATAAGAAACTACCATTAACAACTGTATGCCATCAAATTGATTAATCTAGAATAAATAAAATTCACACCCTACAAATGTTAGATTTCATAAAAAACTATTGCAAATAATGAGACTTCATCATCATCATCATCTCCTAATGAAGGAAAGTCCAGAATCGGATAGCTTCATTGGAGAAGTCTATCAATCATTTAAAGATGAATTAACATCAATCCTCCTCAAGTTATTCCAAAAATTTGAAGAGGGGGAAACACTTTTGAGAAATCATCACACCGCTTTCCACAATGATTGAACTAGCTTACATTCCTACCAACAGTGTAGAAGTGTTCCCTTTTCTCTACAGTTGCATCAGCACCTGTTGTTTTTTGACTTTTCAATGATAGCCATCCGGAACAGTTTGAGGTAGTATCCCACTGTGGTTTTGACTTGCATTTCTCTGATAAGTGAAGCTGAGTTTTTTTTTCATTTATTTGTTGCCACTCCAATGTACATTGCAGCACTATTCATAATAGCTAAGAAGCAGAAGCAACCCAAATGTTTACTGATGGAAAAATGAACAAAATGTGGTATGTACGTACAATGGAATATTATTAAAAAGAAAGTAACGTTGTTACATTGTGCAACATAAATGAACCTTGAGGATGTGATGTGAATGTGAAATGAATTCATCTAAAAACATACTACATAAGTTCTCCTTACATCAGGTATCTAAAATAGGCAAATTGATAGAAACAGAAAGTAAAATGATAGTTACCAAGGACTGTGGGAGGGGAAAATAGGAATTGTGGTTTAAAGAATATAAGGTTTCAGTTTTGCAGGATTAAAATTTTCTTCAGATCTGTCTCAAAACATTGTGAATATACTTAACACTATTGAACTGTACACTTAAAATAGTGGTTATATAACTAATCCTGAAATGTACCTCACATCTTTAAAAAATATAGTGATAATAGTAATTTTGTGGTATGTGCTTTTTTTTTTTTTTTTTGAGTTGGAGTCTCACTCTGTTGCCCAGACTGGAGTGCAGTGGCCGTTCCCGGCCACCGCAGCCTCGACCTGCTGGGCTCCAGCGATCCTTCCGCCTCAGCCTTCCAAGTAGCTGGAACTACAGGCGCGCGCTACCACGCCC
>CAUYQG010115082.1:0-22337 GCA_963574415.1 Tarsius wallacei | reverse complement strand
CACGCCCGGCTAATTTTTTTTTATTTATTGTAGAGATGAGGTCTCGCCAAGTTGCCCAGGCGGGTCTCAAACCCGCGGGCTCAGGCAATCCACTCACCTCAGCCTCCCAAGGCGCGGGATTACAGGCTGAGCCACCGAGCCGGGCATCGTCAAGTATTCTTAATGATCAGTTCTATTTTCTCTTATATTTAACTTGCATAATGTCTGTTTTCTTTTTAGCTTTCAGTGGTTTTACACAATTTTCATTTTGGATATACAGTCGGCTCTCTGTATCTGTGGTTTTGCATTCACAGATTCAGCCAACCGCAGATCAAATATATTCGGAAAAACAAAATAAGATAAAAATACCAACACAAATAATGTGAACAAAACACAGTAGAACAACTATATACATAGCATTTACATTGTATGTGGTATTATCAGTACATCTAGAGATGACTTACCACATCACTTTATATAGGGGCTTAAGTATCCATGGATTTTAATATCCATGTTCTGGAGTTAATTCCTGGTGAAAACCAAGGGCTTCTTGTATTTTCTTGGAACTCCTGGAATCAGGGTACCTTGATGCTGCTTTTAGCCATTGCACATTTAAGCTAAGTGACTCGTCAGTTTTAAGCATTTATTTTTTGGCATTAAACCTGACAAAGGCAATTGGCACTGATCTACACAAGAACCATGCATAAATATTTAAAATCGCTACTGTGCTTTCATTGGGTGGATACCAACAGCACACTGGGCTGTACTAACTAAGTGTGAAATTACATTTCCAATTTTACCTACAGGACAGATGTTGATTTAGATAAGTGTTCTTGTTTTTCTATGCATTGCTATTTTCAAATTTCAAAAGCATATTGTAAATAAGCTGTGAGCTTTCCAAAATAAAACAGAGATCAAAGTCCTCAACTAATATTACACATAGTTTCAGTGCCAAAGATGACATCTAAATAACTTTATTCAGTAGCAATATCTTTTATATGATTAATCAAAATAACTGTCTAGTATTTTTAACACTCCACAGAATAAACTATACATTATTTGCCTTTATAAAAACCGAGTTTCACTAACCAATCAAGAAAGTTTTAATTGAAAAGTGCTTATATTATATCTCTTATGGCCTGTGGGTTTCAAGTTTTGTTCAGGAAATGGATGCCAGTTCCAATTTCCATGAGGGTATGTCCTTCCTTTTCTATGGTTCTGGCAGTAAATACCTGTCTGGGGATGGGGGGACACTTCTTATCAACAAGAGTGCCTAAACGAGGCATATTTGTGTACCTAACCCTTAACTGTACCCCTCAATATCACAATTAAAAAAATACTTTATATATATTAAAAAAAAAAAAAGAAAAGTATTGGCAGTAGCAGGAAACTGTGAGGGGAGGGAAGCGAGATTGGCAGTAGTAGGAATCTGTTGGGGGAGCGGGGCACACCTCATCAACAAGGGTACCTGCATAATGAGAATGTGTATACCTAACCCTGAATTGTACCCTACATCTTGGAAATAAATAAATAAATAAGAGAATTCTTTATATATTTTGGATAATAGTCCTTTATCAAATGTGTCTTTTGCAGATATTTTCTGCCAGTCTTTCATTTTCTTTTATTATCTTGCCATTATCCTTTGTAGAGTAGAAGTTTTCATTGTAATGGCATTTAGCTTATCAACTGTTTATTTCATAGATCATGTCTTCGGTGTTGTATCTAAAAAAGTCATCACCATCCCTAAGATCAATTAGGTTTTTTCCCTATGCTATCTTCTAGGAGCTCTGTAGTTTTGCATCTTACGTTTAGGTCTATGTTTCATTTTGAGTTGATTCTTATGAAGGGCTAAAGCCTTTGTCTACATTCATTTTTCTGTATGTGGATGTCCATTTCTTCCAGCACTACTTGTTGTAAATATTATCTTTGCTCTATTGCATTGCCTTTGCACCTTTGTCAAAGATCAGTTGGCCATATTTATGTGAGCTTATTTCTGGGTTCTCTATTCTGTTCCACTGATCTGTCTATTATTTTACCAATACTACCAATTGTCCAATGCTTTTCTGCTTCTATTGATATAATCATGTGGTTTTTATTCTTTAGCCTGTTGATATGATGGATTACATTAATTGCTCTTTAAATGTTAAACCAATCTTGCATTACTGGAATAAATCCCACTTGGTTACAGTGTGTAATTTGTTTTATACATTGTTGGATTTGATTTACTAATATTTCATTGAGGATGTTTGCATCTATGTTTATGAGAGATATTGGTCTATAGTTTTCTTGTTATAATGTCTTTGTCAGGTTTTGGTAATTAGCATAATACTGACTTCATACAATGAATACTGCCCTTGGCTTCTAACTTCTGGAAGAGATTGTAGAGAACGGCTATCATTTGACCCTTAAGTTACCTCACAATAACAAAATATTCTCTTTTTTTCATAATCAAATATGTATTTTATTTTTGGAGGAAAATAGTTAAAACTGAGGGTTTTTTCCACAATAAAGGAGATAAATAGTAAGAGATTATACTCTGCTTACATGCTAATTACTACATTCTATTTAATGTGGATGTACTTAATATGTAATCAGTGGTAATATGAATAATGAATATTTTCAATTTTAAAATTGAAACAAATACTTAGAAATAAGTTTTTTTAAAACTATAATCTTTGACTATGTTTATACATCAACCCAAATGTCACATACAAATAGTATAGCAAATAAATTAATATTCCTGCTAGTTTCCACTTGATTTCTTCATAATATGACTGTCTGATGTTGCATTAGCAAAGATACTTCCTACAACCACATGGGTACCCCAGAGACCATGACGAATCACTTGCAACATCCAAAATCATCGACAGAGAATCCTAACTGTCGGTAGCACTCATTTGTTTCAAAAAGAGTGTTGGTTGTATATGGTCCAAAAAATACAAAACCAGATGATGGGTCAATAAAGTCAGCCCACTATCATTTAGCTCGAAGAGCATAGCAAATTTCTTTAGCACCAATGATGAACTTTTCTAAGAGCATTTCTTTTTCAGTTTCTACATCTTCACTCCAAACAGTCATATCATTCTAAGTTTTTGTGTTACAGTCAGAATCATTAGTTTGCTATTAGCCATTTCTGAAAATAGTGATTGAAAAGCTCTTCACAGCAATTCTGGACATGTTTGGATTGCACACTCTACTCTGGCACTTTCAAAGTAAGTTTCTGCACTGTTAATTTCTTGTTCAACAGATGCATCAATACCCTGAAATTTATTCACATACTGTGCCATCACAAACTCATGTCTTTCACTTGATAAAGGTTCTGCTAGAACATCAGGCAAAGTGTTATGAGCTAGGCTGTTCTTCTGTGTAGTCGTCCCATTGAGGTGACAATCAAAACCTATGTTCCCAGGAAGCTGGAATCTCTGATCCTGAGGACCAAATGGTTCCATAGTTTCGTCAGCCCATACTGTTCTAGAGCATATATCTGGAGGTGCAGTGGCCACATGAGACTCATCAGAACCTGACGATCCTGCAGTTGAAAAGGCTTTGGGATTGACAACCCTTTTGACTAAAAGCAAAATTCTGGGAGATAGGAAGCCAGTCTGGCTGTTACAAAGCACATTGGCCATCTCTACTGGAGATGATGGCACAAAATTGCTTTCCTTTTGTAAAGTTATTTCAGTCACCACCACTGCCTCCAGCTGTCCCAAAAGAGCAACAAAATATTCTTAACTCCTCCTTCCTTTCCCTTTTATCATTGCTATCATTCATTTCACTTATACATATACATACCTAACATACACATATGCATACATAATCAAATATACTGTCGCTGTTATGTTGAACAAACTGTTCTCAGATCAATTAAAAATAAGACAAATGAAAGGTTTTATTTTACCTTCATTTATTCCTTCTCCGATGCTCTTCCTTCTAATATATTGATCTGAGTTTCTGACTCATATCTTTCTTCTTCTCTCTGAAGAACATCCTTTAACATTTCTTGCAAGGCAGGTATACAGACATAAATTTTCTCAATTTTTGTTTGTCTAAGAAAGTATTTATTTCTCCTTCACTTTTGAAAAATTATTTGGCAAGGAATTCTAGGTTGGTGGGACTTTTTTCTCCCAACACTTTAAATATTTTACTTCATTCTGTTCTTGCTTGAATAGATTCTGAGGAAAAGTCGTTATCTTTTCTCCTCTCTATATAAAGTGGTTTCTCTCACTTCTTTCAAGATTTTTTACTTATCTTTAATTTTCTGCAGTTTGATTAGGACATATCCAAGTGTAGCTTTGCTTTATTTTGTTTTGTTTGGTTTGGTCATTATTGCTTCATATATTGCTTATGTTCCTTTCTCTTTTTCTTCCCCCTCTGGCCTTCCATTAAAAATGATATGCCTTTCGCAATTGTCTCACAGTTTTAGATATTTCGTTCTCTTTTCTTTCCAGTGCTTTTTCTTTATGCTTTTCAGTTTTGGAAATTTCTATTGTCATATTCATAAGCTCAGATTTTTTTCCTCAGTTGTGTTCAGCCTAGTGATGAGTCCATCAAAGGCATTCTTTATTTCTATTATAGTGCTTTTGATCTCTAGTATTTTTAATTCTTTCTTAGAAGTTCTATCTTTCTGCTTACATTATTTGTTTGTTCTTATACATGGTCTAATTTTTCTATTACCATACTTAGCATATTAATCAGGTTTTAAAAATTATTGATCTGATCATTCCAACATTCTGGCAATATCTGACTTTGGTTCTGATTCTTCTGATGCTGGTTCAATCTCTTTAGATTATTTTCTTGTTGCTGTTGTTTTGTTTTTGTTTTTGTTTTGTTTTGCCTTTGAGTATGCCCTGTAATTTTTTGTTGAAAGGTGGACATGATCAGTGATCACTGGGTAAAAGGAACTGCAGTAAACTGGCCTTTAGTAATGTGGTGGTGAGTTGTGGGAGGAGGGGCAGTATTCTGTAATCCTACGATTAGGTCTCAGTCTTAGTAGGCCCATGCCCATACACCGCAAACTTAACCAATGCTTTTCAGTGCCCACTTCCACTCCCCCCCACCCCTAACCCTAACCCTAACTCTTAGGTGGAACAAGGTGACTGGAGGGATCTAGAGTTGCGTATTTCTGTTCTCACATGAGGAAAGCTAGAGGAAGATAGAGCTGGAGTTAGTATTTTTTCCAGGGTGGGTTAAGTTCTGATATAACCCCAGCCGGTGAGACTGTCGTAAAATAGTTTCTACTGAGGGCAGGCCTTATAAAGAAGCACAGAATGCTCAGGTGTATTTCAAAATGGTTTCTATTCCCCTACCCCTGCTGGAAGCACAAGGGAATTTTTCTCAAATATTCACTGTGAGGACCTGGTATAGCTCCAGGAGGTAAAACTCACAAAATATGGGTCTTCCAATGACTGGGTCTCCTGGAGTTTTTAACTCTGAGAATTGTCCACACTGAACCTCCAGCAATTTGTCAGTTACAAAGGTTTTCCTACTCCAGAACTGGTGCTGGGGAGGTTTCTCTTTCTGGGTTTCTAAGTTATGATTCTCTGTATCTACCTGTCTTTTTAACTTTTAAAACAGTGGTTTGCCCTATGACCTCACTTCTCTGGTGTATCTAAAAAGATTTGTTGATTTTTTAGTTTGTTCAGCTTTCTACTTGTGGTTAAGATAGAATAGTAACTTCTAAGCTATAGTTATTTCTTTTTCTTACCTAGTATATCTTTTTTATCAACTCAGCCACTGTTTCCTAGGTAAAGTCATAAACAGTTTTGTTTGGTTTTTGAAGGAAAAGTGACGCACAAAAATAAAGATGAAAACCACTTTCAATTCCTTAGATGATATTTTATTTTCATGAATATATTTTCTTGTTGTAAATTTATATCACATAAATAATAATGGCATTAACTGGCATTCTTGGTGTGCTTTTGATCTTTTTCCAAAAGCAACTGCCAACATAACTTCCTAACAAACACCACTTAACCACTAAATGACTCTATTTCATATATAATGATAGCTTATTTAGATATTGCTCTTCATTCTATTTTATTCTCTATTCTGTTGCCATTAACAATAATGAGATTTCCACACTTTCTCTGAGAAAAACATAATAGATTCTTTGAGCAATTGTTTCCCTATTGAATCTTATTGTAGAAAATGGAACATGCCTTCAGAATCATGTTTAATGACTCTAGCTTTACCCAAAGCCCTCAAGCTTAGGATTCACATCTGATTTGAGCTGTATTTATGACCTTTATCATACTGTACTGTAATTGACTGTTCCCTTGTCTGTCTCCAGACTAGACTTAGAGATCCTCATATATCTAAGGACAAAGGCCGTGTATTATTCATCTCTGTATCCTCTATGCCTGGCACATAATTGGCACTCAGGAAATATTTGTTGAACTGGGATGTATCTCATTTTACCCTTGGCTTACCCTTTGCCAAATAGGCCATTACTCACTCATTGAACACTCATTTGTTGCAATAATGCTCTCTTCTGTTAAAATTAAAGACAAATTTTTCAAGTACAACTATTTCTGTGTAACCTTTTCAAAGAAAGATTTTTGTTGTACATCATTTATTCAATAACAAAATTTTTGTTTGAGTATATCCCTTGTGCCAGGCACAATGCTAGGCACCAGGACAATAGTGATAAACAAGATAGATGAGGTCTTTACTCTTATAATGAAAGAGACAGACTTCAAACTGTTATTTAATCACAACAGCATGTGTTTCATCATAGCACAATCATGTTTCAAGATTACCTTTCCTTGTCTATCTACTCCTGGAGTGCTGTGCCCTTGAGGACAAGAACCCTGTTCACCTGGTTTGCTGAGTCTCACGTCTGTCAGCTAACATCTATCAGTGTCTGACCCATAGTAAAAGCCCAGCAAACATTAAATGAATGAATTAAAGAATGGGTGACCAAATGAATAAAGATGGTCGATGTTACTATGTAGTAAGGTTAATAAGGATCTTCACACATTCTACTGAGCAGGTCTTCTTGGATTTATAAACAACAGATACAACTTAAAGAACTCTAGCCTATGGAATCTAAGCACACCCCATGCCCACCAAATTATTCTCCCTCCCATCAGAAGGAGCAGCTTTGTTTTTATTTTATTATAGAGATGTGAAGTGCAATTGAGGATTAACTACAGTAGGCTACATGAAGGTGAAGTTTGGACTTTCAAGCGACCCCCACTCCTCCTGGTAGTGGACCAGTTACCTTTTATGTTGTCATGTGCCACTACTCTCCTCTATCCCTCCCTGCCCTAGCAGTGCCCAGTGACTGCCGTGTCCTCTCTTGTGCTAATGTGACTAATATTCAGGGTTCGCTTACGAGTGACCATATGTGGTATTCAGTTCTTTGTTTCTGTGCTATCTTGCTTACTATGAAGGTCTCCAATTCCATCCAATTTGCTGTGAAGTCCATAATTTAGTTTTTCTTTATGGTTGCATAATACTCCATCATGTATATGTACATTTTCTTTATCTGGTCCACTTTTGGTGGGCAGTAGGATTGGCTCCATGTTTTTTCTATTGTGAGTAATGCAATAAATATGCTAGTGCAGGTGTCTTTTTTGTAGAATGATTTATGTCCCTCCAGGTATATTCCCAGGAGAAGGATTGCTGGATCATAGGGAAGGTCAATTTTTAGTTCATTTAGGAATTGCCTTGCTGCTTTCCATAGAGGTGAACTAGTTTTGATAAGAAGTTTAAAAAGACTTGCAAGAAACACTCAATAATATTATATAGCATTTATTGAGCATGGACCAAAGTGTGCCAAGAGGTTTACATAGATTAGCACATTAAGTATTTATAACATCTCTCTGATGTAGTATAATAATCACCCCAATTTTTTTCTTTACAGCTTGACTGAACAATAATTAACAAATAAAATTTGTACCTACTCAAAGTGTACAAAGCGATTTGATATAGATATACTCAGTGAATGTTTTCCACAATTAAATTAACACATCCTTCATCACCCATAGTTATTATTGTGTGTGTGTGTGTACTAAGAACACTGATGATCTGCTTTTTTGCCAAATTTCAAATAAACAATGCAGTATTATTAATTATATTAGCTGTACTGTACATCAGAGGCCCTGAATCCTTAGTTTCTTCATGTTTAATATGGTGTGAATAATATGTATACAGGAATATTATTTTAAGCATGAAGAAAGTGAAGCTCAAGTAACTTAAGTGATTTGTTTATGATCATACAAGTAGTAAATGGTGTAACTGGAAATTGAACTCATGTCTGTCAGTCTCTAATGTAAAGCCTTAGGACTTCATGATAGATGCCTAATATAATAGACCAATGGTTCTCAGTGTGGGGAAAGGAAATCAGAACCTGAAGAGGGTCACAAGAAGTGTGAAAAAATATATTCACCTGGTTAAAGATGCTTGTTGACATATTTAACTCCTTTCCCTCCCAAGTGCTCCCAAAATGACAGCAAGAAATATAAAAGGTATAAGTCTATAAGGACCAAAAAGATTAGAAGAGGAGATATAAATGAATGAAAGACTAACAATTTTTGGAGGTGGAACAGAGAGGAAAAAAGCTACAACTTTAAATACATGCAGAACGTAAGTCAGCTGCCTTGCTTGGTAAGACCTCTGAGAGGCAGGTGTGAAGTACAGAGATGAAAATAGGACTTTGGTTGAATATCTGTATATGGACTAAATACTTTCTGAGGTTCCTATTCTCAGTCTAAGCATCCAAGCAAAAAAAACTGGAGGATTTATTTCTGGAAGCCTTAAATGGAGATGGCCAGGACTTAAGTCATCAGGTATGCTAGAGAGCAAGGGTAAGACTTACTGTGAGGCTGCTCCCACCCCCACTCCCAACTTTTCTCCTGCTAGTCTCCAACATTGACAGCAACCAAGCTTATATCCCACCCTGCCCCAAGATATGGAAGAATTATTGTTGAAGAAAATGGACTATTTTAGAAAAAAATTACATACTTACATATGGGATTTGAAGATCTCGATAGAAAAGTCTGGCTCCATGCTCAGCCATCCTTGGTTGCAAACTATCAGTCAACTATCTTCACCCACACACAGACTTCCAATAAAGGTTTTTGTGCCTCAGTCTTAAATATACACAAACAGCCAAAGAGAATATCTTCGAATCCTACCATTTATCATCACCTTCACTGCTACTACCCTTACCTAGGTCAACTTCATCCCACACCTACATTATTTCAATAGTCTCTTAACTTGTGGCCCATCTTCCACCTTCTCTCTCTTGCAACCTACTTTCAAGAGAGTAGTCAGGTTGATATACCCAAATCATGTCACTCTGCTTTATAAAATCCTCCAGTGGTCTCCTACCTTGATAACAGTAAAAGCCAAAGTCCATTTTCAGACCGACAAAGGCCTTTTCTTTCCAAACACATTTCCTTCTGCTCTTCCCTTTGCTCGGTACACTCAATCCAGACTGGTCTCTTGTTTGTTCAGTTATATCAAAATCTTTCCACGTCAGTGCCTTTGTACCTACTCTATCAATAAACAACATCCAAATCTCTCTCTTGCTCTACATAGCTTGTTTTATTTTTCTTAATATCATTCAGCAGTCATCATCCAACATTATATCATTACCATTTGCCTCAAATGTAAACTCCATGACAGCATGATCTTTGTTTTAATGTTTTCACTTAGAATAGTATCTGGCACATTTCAGACATTTAATATTTATTGAATGAATGAATAAATTTGGAAAAGGCCTCCAATATTAAACAAACCAACAAAACGGAAATAAGAATGTCCAGAGTGACATCAGTAAGAATGGTAGAATAAGGACCTTCAAAAATTATTTTCTCCATGAAAGCAGTGAGAACACTGGAAAACCTTGGTCAGAATCAACCTCTTAAGAACTCTAGAAATTAATTAATCCAAGATCTTCAGAAATATGGAGAGCATTTATTCAAGAAAAATGGATGATTTGCTGTTAATTAGTGAGCTTTGAGTCATTTTAACTGATTCTATTCCCACACTGATTCTATTTTCCCAACTCAAGAGCAAACTTGAAATCCAATATACCCTCAATCACACTGGAAACCATCAGCTCAGCCCTGCAGCCACTGGAGGTAGAAGAATGAGGTTGGATATGTCCATTTATGTTTATATACATATACCTGCTGTTTTAGTAGTCCTTATCCAAAATTCTTTGGACTAGGAATGTTTTGGACTTTAGATTTTTTAAAATTTTGAAAAACTTGCAATGTACTTATCAGTTGAGCATCCATGACCTAAAAAATCCAAAATTCAAAATGCTTCAATAAGAATTTCCTTTGCTCAAAAGTTTTTGGATTTGGGAATATTTCAGATTTTGGATGTTTGGATTAGGGATACTCAACCTGTATGTATTCATGCATAAACATAAACACACGTATGTGTATATATGTTACCTTGCCCATGAGATGTTGTACCAGTTAGAAATATTTTTGGCATCAGCACTATTCACAATAGCAAAAACATAGAACCAACCTTGCTGCCCATTGAAACTGGACTGGATAAAAAAATGTGGTACATATACACAATGGAATATGCAGCCATAAAAAAGGACAAACATATGGACTTTGCAGCAACTTGGATTGATTTAGAGTCGACCATACTCAGTAATCCGTCACAGAAACAAAGAACAGAGTACCATATGTTCTCACTCATAAGTGGACCTTGAACAATTATCATAATACTATAAGAAAGGGATTGGCAGTAGTGGGAAACTGCCGGGGGGGGCGGGTGGGGAGGAGTTGACAATAGTGGAAAACTGCCAGCGGAGGGGGCACACCTCATCAACAAGGGTACCTGCATAGTGAACATCAGTATACTTAACCCTGAATTATATCCCACATCTTTAAAATAAAATTTTTTTAAAAATAAATATTTTTGGCATTAAGTTGTAGAAAATCTGTTTATATATGTAAATGTGTTGTGTGTGTGTATGTATGTATGTATTACAAATCAAATAAAAAAGAACAACCCTATAGATAAATGGGAAAAGAATATGAAGAAATGGCTCTTAAACATATGGAAGAATATACAATTTCACTCATAATAAGAGAAACACATTTTTAAACCACAATGAAATATAATGTTTTATCTCTCATATTAACAATACAGAAAATACATATTACATGAAAAAATAGACACTCTAATACATTATTGATGGAAGAATAAATCTCTAAAAACAATTTCTGAAAAGGAAGCTTAGCAAAATCTATAAAAATATAAAATGCACATGTCTTTTCACCCAGGAATTCCATTTCTAGGAATTGATCCTATAGGCATAGTCATATGTGTGTTGATTAAAATTTGTACAGGGCTATCCATTGAAAAATTGTTTGTAATAGCAAAAGTTTCTAGCAAACTACACACTTACCATAAAAAATTAAAATTAGTTATGATAGAGTACACCAGGCGTCCGCTATCACTGCCACTGTCCAGAGAACCAGGACACAGAGCCTTGCCTGCCACCAGGGAGATCGTGCACATCCAGGTGAGCCAGTGCAAAAACCAGGTCAACACCAAGTTTGGGGACATCATCAGTGATGAACATGACATTGACCTGGTTAGAGGTTACATGGGTGGCATGGTGCTGCAACTGGAGGAATCAACATCCTCTACAATGAGTCATCATCTCAGAAACATGTGCCCAGGGCTGCACTGGTAGACCTAGAGTTGAGAACCATAGACAGTGTGCGGTCAGGATCTTTTAGGCAACTCTTCTGGCCTGACAACTTCATCTTCATCTGTCCAAAAAAAAAAAGTCGGATGTCTTAGAGGTGTCATCATGGCAGAGACAATAATACTTGTTCCTGCAGCTTTCTTGAGGTTTACAGTAAGCTATGGCCATCTGGCCCAGGCTCAGCATTCTGTTCTGCCCTAGTCCTGGCTGCTGGAGCTGAGGTGCCCCACCCAGCCTGGACTGTCACCCCAGAGGCAGTCTCACCACTGACTGTTGGCTCAGTGCAGCTGAGACCTGGCAAGTTTTCAGAGAGTCAAAGCCGTGAACTGATCTTTATGAAATTAGATTATAAAAAACAATTAAAACTGTGAGAAGCAAGTTTCTCACAGCAGCAGCTTCAGCAATTGTAGAAGTTTTCTTTGGTTTAATTTATTTGAGCAGAAAATTGAGAGAGCATAAAATTGAGCAAAAATACCTCAATGGGGAGAGGGTAACCTTTTCAACAAATGGTGGTGGAACAATTGCTCCATATGCATTAATAAGCAAAAACGTAGCCTACATCTAAACCTCATACTTTATATATAACAATTACCTCAAAATAGATCCTAAGCATAAATATGAAGTGTAGAGCTATACAAATTTTTAGAAGAAAATTATTACTAATTATTGATAAAGGGGATTGAAAACATTAAGAACAAATTAAGACAGAGCCATGGTGCCCATTTAGTCATCTAATTATCCCTGTAAGCCTTCAAAAATGTTAGAAATGAATTTGGCACTAAAACTGTCTTCGAAATTGCTTCTTGCACTTTTGGTTCTTTGTCAGAACATGCCTCCCTATTTTTCATTCAGAATAGTTTAAATTTTTAACAGATTGTACTGACATGAAATATATTTGCAACTTTAACAAATTGACACTATTTTAACTAAGAATTATGAGTTGTTTAAATAAATACGCTTAGTTTGTTAAAGTAACACATTTGTAATGGAGAATGGAGAGTCATCCAGATTGTATAAACATACTATATTGTTTGGCTAAACAATTGTTTTAAAGTCATTCTTCATTAAAAGAGGCAGATTTGTCCAAAAAATAAATAATTAATTAGATACACCCATACAATGGATTACTATGTAACCCCTAGAATAATGAGATAGTTTTAATTGGACTGGACTGAATTTAAACGGATCCATCTCATGACATAAGGTTAAATGAAAAATATCAAGATGCAAAATCATGTGTAAGTTATATAACTATTTTAGCAAATTCCAAAAAATAACCAAGTATACTTACATGTATAGTTATACATAGGGAGAGAGCCTATCTCTTGAAGGATACAGAAAGGAAGAGAGAGAAACATATGGATCAACAAAACAAAATATGAAGTTCAGAAATAGACTCACACAAATATGGGCAATTAATTTGGGACAAAAAAACTCAGTGGAGGAAAGAATAGTCTTTTCAGTAAATGGTACCAGAACAATTGCACCATATGTATCCATATGCAATAAAATTAACCTACATCTAAACCTCACACGTTGTACAGCAATTAACTCAAAATAGATCATAAGCCTAATTACAAAACATAAAGCTATAAAACTTTTTAAAAGAAAACATTTTAAAAAGCTTTGTGACCTTGGGTTTAGATACAACACCGAAAGCATAATCAGTACAAGAAAAAATGATAAATAGAACTTCATCAAAATTATAAATTTTTCCTCTACAGAAGATACTGTTAGGAGACAGAAAAAGTAAGTCACAGACTGGGAGAAAATATTTGAAAACCACACATCTAACAAAAATCTTGTTCATAAAACATAAAAAGAACTCTTAAAATTCAACAATAGGGTACCTGCATAATGAACATTTGTATACCTAACCTGAATTGCACCCAAAACAGACAAACAAACAAATAAATAAATAAATAATTTAACAATAAGAAAATTAAAAGATATTAATTTAATGTGCAAGATACCTGAATAAACACATCATCAAAAATGATTTACAAATGACTGTAATCACATGAAAACATGCTCAACATCATTAGACATTAGAGATATGAAAATGAGCATCACAATGAGATATCACTATACACCTAATTGAATGGCTAAAATCAATATTGATGATATTTGGTGAGGAAGCAGAGCAACTGGAACTCTCATGCATTAATGTTGAGAATGCAAAATGGCACAGACTCTTTGCAAATTAGTTTGTCGATTTCTTGCAAAGTTAAACATACACTGACTATATGGCCCAGCAATCCCACTCCTAAGCATCCAGGTGAAATGAAAATTAATGTTCATTCCAAAAAATTAGTTGAGTAAATGGATTAATTAATGAATAAATGAATGGGTCTATCATAATGTAAAATGATGAGATAGTTTTATAATTGCCGAAATAAAAAAAAATACACGCCTATTTTAGTATTAAGTAACTACCACAAGGAGTCGTTGAGAGTTAAAAAAGCAATGGGAGGCCCAAACTTCAACTGTACAATGACCACTTATGTACCTAACCCTGAATTGTATCCCACATCTTTAAAATAAAAAAAAATAAGATAAAATTCTTTTAAGAGTTAAAAAAGATTGGCATTTAAGGGCAGGACTGATGGGTGGAAATGTATAAAAGAGGCTGCTACTTTCTATTAAAGACTTTCCAGTATGATTGATATTTTTTAACTACGTGAATACATTACATTCATAAAAAAATGTTTTAAATGCCAGGTGCAGTGGCTCACGTCTGTAATCTCACAATTTGGGAGGCTGAAGAAGGAAGATTGCTTGAGGCCAAGAGTTCACAACCAGCATAAGCAACATATTAAGACTTGGTCTCTACAAAAATTAATAATAATAATTTCAGAGTTGGGGGTAGATGTGAGAATTTGCTATATAAGTAAATTGTATGCAGGTACAGTTTGGGCTTGAAGCTAGCCCTCTCTTCTGGTGGTGGGCATGGTACCCAATGGATGGTTGTGTGCCCCTAATCCCCCTCCCTCTTTCCCTCATTTAGCAGTATCCAGCGCTTGTTGTTCCCACCTTTGTCCTCATGTGCCCAATGTTTAGGACTCAGTTATGAGTGAGAAATGTGGCAATCAGTTTTTTGTTTATGTGATAGTTCACTTAGAATGACGGTCTCCAGCAGCATCCATGTTGCTATAAAGAGCATGATTTTGTTCTTCTTTATGGCTGCATATTATTCGATTGTTTACATGTACCACATTTGCTGTATCCAGCCCACTTTCAACTGGCATCTGGATTGGTTCCATGTTTTTGCTATAGTGAATAGTGCTGTAATGAACATACATGTGAAGATGTCGTTTTGGTAGAGAAATTTGTGTTCTACTGGGTATATTCCCAGAAGTGGGATTTGCTGGATGGTATGGTAATTTAATTTTTAGTTCTTTGAGAAAACACCATACTGCTTTGCACAAAGGTTGAACTAGCCTACATTTCCACCAACAGTGTAGAAGCATTCCATTTTCTCTGTAGCCTTGCCAACACCTGTTGGTTTTTGACTTTTTAATGATAGCTACCCTGCCCAGTATGAGGTGGTTTCTGATTGTAGTTTTGTTTCTTTTTTTTTAAACGTATTTTTTATTTTAAAATTGTGGGGTACAGTTAAGGGTTAGGTATACAAATATGCATCATTCGGGCACCCTTGCTGATAAGGGGTGTCCCCCGTCCCCAGACAGATATTGACTACCGTTAATCCCACCACCCTTGCCCTCCCTGCCCCCCCCCCCACAGATTCCCACCACTGTCGATCCTTTTCTTATAGTATTACGATAGATGTTCAAGGTCCACTTATGAGTGAGAACATGTGATACTCAGATCTTTATTGTTGTGAAAGATCACTCGGTATTATAGACTCTATTTCCATCCAGGTTGCTGCAAAATTCATGATTTTGTTCTTTTTTATAGCTGCATAGTATTCCATCGTGTATATGTACCACATTTTTTAAATCCAGCCCTCTTTTGATGGACAGCATGGTTGGTTCCAGGTTCTTGCTATATGAACAATGCTGCGATAAACATATGTGTGCAAGTATCTTTTTTATAGAGCGATTTGAGTTCTTCAGGGTATATTCCCAGTAGGGGGATCGCGGGGTCATATAGAAGGTCAATATTTAGAGCTTTTAGGAATCGCCACACTGCTTTCCACAGAGGTTGCACTAGTTTACACTACAGAAACCATCAAGAGAGCAGGGAGACAGCCCACAGACTGGGAAAAAGTATTCGCCAACTCCATGTCTGACAAAGGCCTAACACCTTGAATCTACAAGGAATTCAAACGTGTTGAAAAGAAAAAAACAAACAACCCCATTACAAAGTGGGCAAAAGATATGAACAGACACTTCACAAAAGAAGACATACGAGTGGCCAACAGACACATGAAGAAATGTTCAACCTCATTAATCATCAAGGAGATGCAAATTAAAACTACACTGAGATACCACCTAACTCCAGTCAGAATAGCCATTATCAATAACTCAAAAAATAACAGATGCTGGAGAGGATGTGGTAATTGTAGTTTTGATTTGCATTTCTCTGATGATTACAGAAGCTGAGCATTTTTTCATGTTTGTTTGCTGTTTGTATGTCTTCCTTTGAAACGTGTTGTCGGTTCACGTCCTTTGCCCACTTTTTAACAGGGTTCTTTGTTTTATGCCTTTTGATTTGTTTGAGTTCCTTGTATTATTATTGTAATAGATCCTTGATGTTAGGCCTTTGTTAGGCTTGCAAATATTGTTTTCCCATTCCATGGGTTGTCTCTTTACTCTCTAGATGGTTTCTTTCACTGGGCAAAACTTTTTAGTTTGGTAAGGTCTTATCTGACAATTTTAGATTTTGCTGCATTTGCTTTTGAGGACTTGGTCATGAATTAATTGCCTACTCCGATGTCCAGAAGGGTGTTCCCTAAGTTTTCTTCTAAGATTCTTATAGTTTGAGGTATTCAGTATTTAAGTCCTTGATCCATTTTGAGTTAATTTTTGTATATGGCAATAGGTAGGGGTCAATTTTCATTCTTCGGCATGTGTTTAGCCAGTTTTCCCAGTATCATTTGCTAAATAGGATTTCCTTTTCCTGATATTTGTTTTTGTCAGTTTTGTTGAAGATGAGCTGGTTAAGGGTCCATGGTTTTATTTCTGGATCCTCTGTCCTATACCATTTATCTATCTGCCTATTTGGTTCCAGTGCCATGTTGTTTTGGTTACCATAGCCTTATAGTAAAGTTTGAAGTCTGAAAGTATGATGCCTCCAGTTTTCTTCTTTTCACTGAGGATTGCTTTACTTATTTGGGCTCTTTTCTGCTTCCATATAAATTTCTGTATTGCCTTTTCTAGGTTTGTGGAAAATGATGCTGGTAATTTGATAGGGATTGTGTTGAATCTGTAGATTGCTTTGGGCAGAATGGACATCTTGATAATATTAATTCTTCCGATCCATGAGCATGGGATGTTCTTACATTTGTGTCATCTTTTATTTCTACGAGCAGCATTTTGTATTTCTCATTATAAAGGAATTTTACCTCTTTGGTTGGATGGATACCGAGGTATTTTATTTTTCTGTGGCTATTGTGGATGGGATTGTGTTTTTTATTTGGTTCTCAGCCTGTTTATTTTTGGTGTATAGAAATGCAACTGCTTTTTGCACATTGATTTTGTATCCCAAGACTTTACCAAAGTTGTTCATCAGTATGAAGATTTTTTTTACTGACTCTCTAGGATTTTCTAGGTATAGAAATGTATCATCTACAAAGAGGAATAATTTAGCTTCCTCTTTTCCTATTTGGATACTCCTAATTTCTTTCTCCTGCCTGATTGCTCTGACTAGGGCTTCCAGTACTACGTTAAATAGGAGGGGTGAGAGTGGGCATTCTTGTCTTGTTGCAGTTCTTAGGAGGAATACTTTCAGCTTCTGCCCATTAAGTATGATATTGGCTGCAGGTTTGTCATAAGTGGCTCTTATTATTTTGAGAAATGTTTCTTTGATGTCTAGGTGTTTGAGATTTTATCAAGAAGGGATATTGGTTTTATCGAATGCTTTTTCTTTGTCTAATGAGATAATCATGTGGTTCTTCGTTTTACATCTTTTTACATGATAGACTATGTTTGATTTTCATATGTTAAACCAGCCGTGCATCCCAGGAATGAAGCTCACCTGATCATGAGGGATGACTTGAAATGTGCTGTTGGATGTGATTTGCAAGAATCTTATTGAGAATTTTTCCATCTATGTTCATCAGGGAAATTGGCCTGAAGTTCTTTCTTTGTTCAAGGGTCTTTGCTATTTAGGGGGTATGAGGATGATATTGGCTTCATAAAATGAGTTAGGGAGAATTCCTTCCTTCTCAATTGCTTAAAATACTTTCAATAGGATTGGTTTCAGCTCTTCCATGTACAACTTGTAGAATTTTGCTGAGAAACCATCTGGCCCAGGGCTTTTCGGTGGGAAGGTTTCTTATTACTGGATTGTTATTGGTCTGTTTAGGGTTTCAATTTCTTTCTACTTCAATCTTGGGAAGTTATGTGAAGCCAGGAATTTCTCCATTTTCCCTAGATTTTCTAGCTTTTTCACATACAGATGTTCATAGTAATCACTAATAATCCTTCATATTTCTTCAGGGTCAGTTGTCACATGCAGTAACCGCTCCCAGCCACCACAGCCTACACCCGCTGGGCTCCAGCAATCCTTCCGCCTCAGCCTTCCAAGTAGCTGCAACTACAGGCGCGCGCTACCACGCCTGATTAATTTTTTGATTTACTGTAGAGATGCGGTCTTACCAATTTGCCCAGGAGGGTCTAGAACCCACGGGTTCAGGCAATCCACTCACCTCAGCCTCCCAAGGTGCGGGATTACAGGCTGAGTCACCGAGCCCGGCTATCTTTTTGATTTCTAATTGCGTTTATTTGAATCCTCTCCCCCTTCCCTTTTTTTTCTCTCATTAATCTGACCCGGAATCTCTCAATCTTGTTAATTCTTTCAAAGAACTAGCTTTTCAGCCCACTGATCCTTTGTATTATTTTTTAATCTCTTTTCCATTTTACTGTGACTTTATTTTAACAATCTCTATTTTTCTACTAATTCTGTCATCAGATTGCTCTTGTCTTTCCAATTACCTTAGGTATGGTGTTAGACTGTTTACTTAAGATCCCTCTATTTTCTTAATATGTGCATGCAATGCTATAAACTCCCCTTTCACCACCAATTTCATGGTATCCCAGAAGTTTCTGCCAAAAAAAAAATGTTTTAATTAGCTGGGTATCCTGTTGCACACCTGTAGTCCCACCTACTGGGGAGGCTGAGGCTAGGGGATCACTTGAGCCCTGGGGATCAAGACTGCAAAGAGCTATGATCACACCATTGCATTCCAGCATGGGTAACAGAGCAAGACTCTCTCTCTCTCTCAAACAAAAAATTAAATAAAAATTTTAAAAGGCAAAGTTATTATGTGTGACTCTACTTCTACAAAGTTTTATAACTGGCAAAATGAATCTATAGTTGCATGCTAGTTAATCTAAAATGTTTCAGAAAATCTAATTTTTATTGTTATTTACGTATTTATTTTTAGAATGGGGAGGTCTCAGTATGCTGCCCAGGCTAGAGTCAAACTCCTGGCCTCAAGTGATCCTCTTGTTTCAGCTTCCCAAAGCACTGGGACTACAAGTATGAGCTACCATTTGGGGCTAAAAAAGTCTAAATACATTGAAAAAAAGAAAATGCCAAATCAAATGAGTTAAATATTTAACTGGTGAATCTGTGTGAAGGGTATCTAAGTGATCTTTGTAGTATTCTTCCTGCAAATTTTCTGTAAGTTTGAAATTATTTTCAGACAAAAGTTATTAAAAATAGCTAATCTAAGGTAGAAAAATCAGAACAATGTTTTCCTGTGAAGGACGAAGGCAAAGATTTACCAGGATGGAGTATGAGGGCACTTTCTGGGATGTTGGCAGTGTATTGTATTTTGACAGGGGTTTGGGTTATATGGTGTGTGCACTTATCAAACTTTATTAAATGGTATGTAAATTTTACTTCAATTTAAAAAATTGAACTTAACAATATCCTGAAAAGTTTAGAGGTAAAGTATACAGATGTCTGCAACTTACTATCCAATGCATCAGAAAAAACCATAAGATAGATTGGATGAATGGAAAGAGAAATAAATAGATGGACAGACAGGCAATAAAGAAAAATGGCAAAATGTTCATTATAAAAATCATATTGTATATATGGTTGTTCACTGTAAATTTATTTCAACTTTTCTAGATGTTTGAAATTTTTCATAAGAAAATGTTAGGAAAAAAGCAAAGGATGAAAAAGTAGCATGAAAGGACTCATAAAATTGTAAAGTTTATCAAAAAGGAACAAGTCTGTAAAAAGATTGCAAAATATTTATGTGGATGAAGCAACTGAGTAAAGAGACTTAAATATGGTGGCCCAGCTTGGAGGTAGCAAAAAAAGAACTGAAACCAAGGTCTATCTATCCTGCAGTATGCAAAGCCATCTTAATAGCCAGCCCCCAGAGGCCCAGTACCACAGCCATGTGACCATCTCTGTCCTCTATCTAGCCCAGCATCACACACCAGTGGACACTTTAGCACCCTTGGATAAGTATGGGGGCCTCCATTTCCTTCATTTTATTTGATCAAATTTTTACTAAAAGACTTTTGCAGAGATAACAAATTCTGGTCTTCATTTGTCAGCTGATAATTTTTAATTTCCCTTGGGACATTTTTTAGCATGAGACTCTCATCTCAGCCTCTTGATTGCCTAAAAGGCACTGCTTTCTCATCTTTGTTGAGTTTGATACAAATATTGTGGTGAAGTAAAAAGCCTGGAGTGTGCTACATCAATCTTGTTGGACCAGACTGCACATTTTAAAACACAAATAACTCTAATATTCATCAATAGGAGAATGAATGAGAAAATTGTGGTGCATTTATATAAGGAATACTATGTGACAATTAAAATTAATGCACTATGCCACTAGCATAACAAAATGGATAAATCCCAAAAGCATCAAGTTAAACAGAAAATAAAGCAGCAGAATAATACATATAGTATAACATCATGTCTTTACATTTTAAAAACATTAAAAGAATATCATGCATTGTTTGAGAATAAACACCTATGTGTCAAATGCATGAAATTATAAAAAAAATGCAGAATAATGGTTTACCTTTGGGAGAGAGAGGGGGCTATACAGGTAGCTTCTATAATTTTTGCTTTAGAGCTAAGGGTTAAGAAAATAGAATTCTGTTTCTCAGGACCACTACCTATCACCATACACAAAAATCAACTCTAAATGGATCAAAGACCTAAATGTAAAGCCTCAAAGTATAAGAATCCTAGAATAAAATGTAGGAAATACTCTTTGGCACATTGGAGTAGGCAACCAATTCTTGATCAATCCTCCAAAAGTGAATGCCATAAAAGATAAGGTTGACAAGTGGGACCTCATCAAACTGAAAAGCTTCTGCAAAGAAGAAGAAATCATCAAGAGAGTGGGGAGACAGTCCACCGAAAGGGAAAAAATATTAGTCAACTCTATATCTGGCAAAGGCCTAACATCCAGGATCTATAAGGAACTCAAATGTGCCAAAAGGAAAAAAGAAACAAACCTATTAAAAAGTGGGAAAAATATATTAATAGAAACTTCTCAGAAGAAGACATGAGCAGCCAACAGATACATGAAAAAATGCTCGTCCTCACTAATGATCAAATAAATGCAAATTAAAACCACACTGAGATACCATCTCAGTCAGGATGGTCATCATTAATAACTCAAAAAACAACATGCTGGCGAGGATATGGGGGAAAAGGAATGCTTCTACATTGTTGGTAGGAGTGTAAATTAGTACAACCTCTGTGAAAAACAGTGTGGAGATTCCTAAAAAAATCTAAAACTCAAACTTCCATACAACCCAGCGATCCCCCTTCTGGGAATATACCCAGAGGAACTCAGATCACTCTATGAAAAAGATACCTGTACATGCATGTTTATTTCTGCATTATTCACATTAACAAAAACATAGAACCAACCGTGTTGCCCATCAAAAGTGGACTGGATTTTTAAAATGTGGTACATATACACAATGGAATATTGCACAATCACAAAGAAAAACAAAATTATGGACTTCACAGCAACTTGGATGGATTTAGAGTCTATTATACTTAGTGATCTATCACAGAATCAAAGATCTGAGTACCACATGTACTCACTTATAAGCAGACCCTGAACATTTATCATAATACTATAAGAAAGGGAATGGACCTGTACAATGACCACTTATATACCTAATCCTGAATTGTGCCCCACATCTTTAAAATAAAATAAATTTTTCTAAAAAATAAAGGGATTGGCAGTAGTGGGACACAGCCGGGGGCAGGAGGGGGAGCCACACAACATCAATAAGGGTACCTGATCTCAAATCGGGCATAGTGGGGACCAAAGGGAGGCCCAAAGTTTACCTGTATGATGACCACATATGTACTTAACCCTGAATTGTTACCCACATCTTTTTTTTTCAGAATTAATAAAAATACTTTACTAATTCTTATTCCAAGAAAACAAACACAAACTGAATGAATAGGGGAAAAGAATACATCACAATATACTCTATGAGGTAAGTATCCTTATGTCACCACTGGACAAAGACATTTTTAA